>BHFT01032279.1:0-43206 GCA_004320025.1 Laticauda laticaudata
AAAGCCGCGGCTTCCTCACCTCTCAGCAAGCAGAAGGAACTGGCTGCAGCCTCCTCCTCCTCAGCCACAGCGCAGACGTTGACCTTGCAGGGAGAGAGAGAAAGAGAGCGAGAGATCCTCTCAGGCGAGCGCCTTCCCTTGGAAGGAGGCGACGGGAGCGCCTGAAGCCAAGTGTCTCCTCAGGGCTCCAGTTGCAGGGAGAAGCCCTGACTGGCCGCACGTGGCTGCGCCAAATGCTGCGGCGTTCCTCTAACGCTGCGGCAGCAAGGGAGAAGGGAAAGCAATGGTGGTGGAAGATCTCCCAAACATCCAAGCTGTCGCCGCCCACCCACCTGAGGATGCAAGTGGGGGAATTAAGTCACCCCCAAAAAGACGGCCTAGCCATTTTTTGGGGGATAAAAACAAAATAAGGCCCGGCCTTATAATGTGAGAAACACGGTATTATTCTACATCGCTAAAAATTAGGTGGGAATTGAGATGTACCAATTGCTTAGAATGGTTAAAAATGCCATTCTAACCACAAAATATGAATTGTGACATGTTGTATTCTGTGTCTCTCTGCATTTTCATTCCTTTGCATGATTGAGAAACCAGCAAAACCAGGCAGAATTCTACTTATTCTTAGCAGAGTCAACCTTTACTGCTCTTATTTCAGCTGGAAAATTAGGTTTGGTAAACCCATTAAACAAGGGCCAAAGAAAAGGCTGCTAGATTTTTCCCCTTTTGATTTTTTTTTTTTTACAATCTTGTGGCTACTAGATGCTTTTGTTCTATTTTTCTTCTGAAATAATTAGTATTATGCTCAGTGACTCAGAGAATTAAATGATATAGAAAAGAGGTTAGAATCATATAGAAAATGATTCTCCCATGCTTCTAGAAGAGAAGTAAGAGACCTTGAATGGTACATGAGTCTGTTCTTTTGTTTTTATTTTAAAAGTATCTCAAAATAACTTCAAATAAAATGGGGGGAAATTTGTGAGACTAATCAATTTATTTCATTTTATAAGAAAGCATTAAACAAGCTGTTGTATGAAAAGCCTCATGGAAAAAGAGGCAACAGGGTAGATTTGAGGGGGAGACTGGGTAAACTGCTTTCCTTCTTTCTTTCTTTCTTTCTTTCTTTCTTTCTTTCTTTCTTTCTTTCTTTCTTTCTTTCTTTCTTTCTTTCTTTCTAGAAGAATAGCTGCAAATTTGAGAACCAGAGTGATGGATAGAGAGAACAGTGAATGATTGGGGGCATGTTCACAAGACACTGGTTTCTTGCTCCAAATCATCAGAACATTTTCACGCTGCCCTTGCCATGCTCTTTAAAATTGCTCATATCACCGAGGAGTAATTACAAACATGGACATCTATTCAGTGGCTTGACCTCCTGCCTTCCTTGTTATTTTTCAGGACTTGTTTTAAAATGTGGGTGAGGAGGAAATCATCCTATTTAAAAGACATCTTGAAATGGTGGTGCCACAGTGCTTGACATGAGCAAGGAAAAGGGGAGGGCCCCTTAATTTTACAACAGAAAAACAATGAGGCACTATGATGACTTGATTGGAAGGTGCAAAAAGGTCCATGTCTATGTGATGAGTAGAGTAGAGTAGAGTAGAATAGCGGGAAAAAAAGAATCTTGTGATTTATAAAATGGATGTTATAAGGAAAAAAGCTGTCACAGAATCTAGTCGTCTTGCTATAGATACTTCGAAACCTCCCCCCAGAGGGGAGCAATAGAAATAGACTGTGAAGTGAGTGTGTGAGGTCTTTAACAATACTTTGAATTCTAAGCACTTATAGTACTTATAAGCAGTGTCCTGAATAACAGAAAGTGGGCTTCCTTTTATCTTCTCAGCTGTCCTTGCCAGTCTCTTCTATCTGAGGCACTGCTTCCACCAAACCAAACAGTGATGAAGTTCTTTAAAAACACTCTCAGTCATGCTTCTGTAAAAAGTGGCCAGGACAGAGGGAAAAGATGTGCCTTTGTGACCATGTGGGTCTTCCACTATATGCACATAGCCCACTGTGTTCATTTTTTGGGGGTCTTTGACAATTGCCATGGCCAACTTTCCACAACCAATTCACCACAGCCAACTTGCCATGGCCAACCTGCCATGGCCAACTCAGTGCAGGACAACTCACCATGGCCAACTTGCCACAAGATAATTTGATGTGGGACAAGAGTTACGCTAATATCAAAGAACTAGTGGAATTGAATCATTAAAGAAAGGATACAAAAGGAGGGACAACATGAAATGTGAACGACTAAAATATATATATATATATATATAAATATATATATATATATATATATTATATATATATATATATATTATATATATATGTTTGTTTTTTTTGTCTTGGGAATCATTCTCTTCTATTCCATGCTTCAGGTCTTTTTTCAATCTCTATGGCTTCTCTGATGATTCTGTGGCTGGGGTTTTCTTAGGAGTGGCTAGCCGGTTTTAGTGCCATGGAAGTTGATGTGAAGCATAATAGAAGAGATGATTCTCACCAGACTGTCAATCATTTGGAAGCCTGCACTCTCAATAGGAAAAATCTCCACACCACAAGCCAGGCCGAAACACCTGGTTACAAACAGATCTCCCTCTGATATACTCCCAACTCGAACACCCCCCCACCAGGCACCCAGTGAAACCCAGTTGCTAATGAATATCAGCTTGCCTAAATGAAGAGCAGCCCCATCCTTTCACACGCGAGCCAAGCTGCACTGAAAAGCCTCCAACAAGAACAGAGTGTTGCCAGCCCAATTCAAAGGCCACAAAAGCAGACAGAAGAAACCAGAAAAACACAATCAAAAACTCCAAGTCCATGAACACAGACCCAGGCTCCCTAAGCCAATCAGAATGGACCAGCCTCAAATTTTGAAACTAGGAACTTAACTCAATACAGAAGGCTGATGATTGGCAGATGAGATTCTTGCTGAAATGTTGCTACAACTTTAACAGAACTACAATGACGTGGGAAATACCCCGAAGGAAGCTAAAACAGCACAAATGTAAGTACCCGCGAAAGCTTTAAAAAAATTAAACAAATATATATATATAATATATATATATATATATATATATATATATTAATATTATATATATATATATATATATATAATGTTTTCTGAGGTTTTCGCGTGTATTTGTGTGTGGATCTTTGATACCTCCAGCTCAAACACACGCCCAACCAGGCACCCAGATGAAACACTTAGCCTTCCTAATAAATGATAAGCCATCCTTTTACTCGAGCCAAGCCTGCACTGAAAGCCCTCCAATACAGGAACACAGTTGTTGCCAGCCCAATCAAAGCCACAAAACAGAAGAAAACTAGAAAACACCAATCAAAGCAGAAACACAAGCAAACTCCAAGATCAATAAACAACTGGACCAGACTCCCAACCAATCCGATGAGAAAAAAACCATTCGGCGTCAACAGTAGGCTTAAAAAGCCTCAAATTTTAAAACTGAAACGGCTGTGATAGCCTGACTCACAGACGAACTCAATACAGAAGCCTGATGATGGCAGATGAGATTTGCTGGCTGTGGAGAGTTGTCCCACAGCAAGTTTGCCATGGTGACTTGGCCACAGCAAATTGGCCATGGAGAATTGACCATGGAGAGTTGGCTTTGGCAAGTTGTTCCATTCCCATACTTTTTAGCCTTTCTGTTATTGTCCTTGTATGAAAGTTTTGCTTTAGTTCCACTGCTGATGCTGTCAAAATTTCTTTGTAGTTTTCCCTCCTGTGTTACAGCTAAAAAAAGTGGTAATCAATGTGGTTAAGGAAGAATTCAGCCACTGTGAAAAAAAAACATGATGCAGCATCAATCCTTCATCAGTGCAAATGACCCAGACTGCTCTGAGATATCCTTTTACTTTTCCCAAACAAATATAAAAACTTTTTTATTGAATAATTTAAAAAACTATTTTTTTAAACTTGAATTTCTAAAAATTGACTAGGTGAATCCTTTTTCATGCTACTAGCATTTGAACAACATGGGCACCGTTGATGGATCTATCCTCTTTTGCAATAGAAAACCTCATTGTTCATCACTGTGTATGTGTTTTAAGCACTGATCTTATCAAAATTCTGACCTTGTGTTCAGTCAAGAATAGAACTGAATCCATGGTAAATGAAATTTTTGATAGGTATACCTGCTTGCTTATTTCAATTCCAGGGCTCATTATTTCACAGTTCAATAAAATATATTTGAGTCAACGATTTTCAGAACCATTAGATTCAACCATTACTCTTTGAAACACCTAAAACTAAGTCGCGGAGGATATTGTATATATCTATGCACTATATATCATAATGAGATAAATCCTCATTTAATTATGTTTAGAGATAAGCTCAGTAAAATTAATGAGACTTATATTAAACAGATAAAACAATTTATTTCAATGATTGTACTCTAAATATTATTAAGTTCTGGTCCAACCTTCTTTGAATGTGCATATCCTAAAGGAATTTTTGGCAACAGTTTTTACTTCTGTTAAATATTTAAAAATCATGATTACATTTCCCCTCATGTATTAAAAGCAATGTAGAACTGATTTGATTAATATTTTTTCTAAATATCTTTCAGTCTAAAGCTATCACTATTTCTATGATAATATTTATCTCCAGTATGATTTTACTGATTATACCAATTTTAACTTTGGCTAATTCAGAGATAATATTAAATAACTTTGAGTATTATTTTCCAAACAAGTGCAAGATAAGCTTGCGATGTAAAATAGAATTTATTATTTTTAAATAGCTTTTCTGAGGTGTCAGATAATTAAATGATATTTCTATCTATCTATCTATCTATCTATCTATCTATCTATCTATCTATCTATCTATCTATCTATCTATCTATCCTCATCATCTATCTCTATTAGAACAGAAACATTAACTACTTACACAGTTTCTTAGAAACTAGATCATACAGTTGAAAAAGATGAAAGCCAGTTTATAGCTTTGACTGAAACATACACCTGAATAAAAGGCATGAAAATCTTTATCAGTTGGGAATACTTCACTGTAGTGTATCAAAACCGATATTTTCTCATTTAAATAGTAGTGTGCCAAAAAAACTAGCAAGAAATATTTGTTAATTCTGTTACTTGAACAAATGGATCTCAGAATGTAGTGATGTATGTTCCATTTTGATCCAAAATTCTTCAGAGGTAAATATGTTTGTGGTCCATTTTCTCAAGATATATTGAGATAACAGCATACCCTTTAGTAACAATTGGACTCAACCTTTCTTAGAATGTCATCAGTCCTAAGACCCATTGAAAATTCATAGTAACTGAAAATTCCTTGTTACAACAGGAAAAAGTTTTTTTCAAGACAAAAGAAATATTTGATGCTGGTTGTGTATCTCTCTTCTTTCCAGTCATAGGTCCATTTCCTACTTTGTAGGAGATTAAAATGGCATAGACAATCACAGTAGGCAAGGTTTTAAGTTGAACTCACAAAGGATTCATCTAGTGTCTACTTTGGAATTGCCATTTAACAGTCATATTAAAGTTAAAACTACTGATAAAATTTATTTTAAGAAAGCAGTTTTCAGTCTTCATATATGTTATCTTAGTTGGCAGAGGGCCATTTAGTTATTTATTGCCATCTGTTAATACAATCAAGTTAAGTCAAATTAAAAGCACCTCTTTCCCTAACCTTCAAAATTCATCAACCATTTTGCTGTTTTACATGCTGACTACAGAATGGCTTGGGTAGCTAATAAACATGAATCCTGGAGGTATTTTATTTGCTACTTCCTTTTCAACCTGCCCCTTAGCTAGCATATTTTTGTTCAGGAACTTTGAATTTTGAACTTACTTTTCTGCTCTAGGGCACCAGATCCAAGCAATACCTTTCCTCCTTGAGCAAAATTACAAGTACTGCTACTATCTTGAGGAAGCTGATAATAATTGCTAAAAATAAGAGGAAGGAAAATAATGTTGGTTAAGGCAGGGGTCCCCTACCACCGGACCCCGGACCGGTCCATGGATCATTTTGTACCGGGCCGCAAGGAATGAATAATCGTGATTAAAATATATATTAAAATATGTTTTTAGTAAAGAAATAGTAAAGAAGCCCTTTACTATTGGGGAAGAATTAATTTTGCCAGTCCTTGAAAAAGTGTTTCTTGTGAAATTGGTCCCTGGTACAGAAAAGGTTGGGGACCACTGGGTTAAGGGGCGTGCATAAGTCCCATTGTACCTACCGTCCCTGTCCTATTGTCCCCATTTATTGGTACCTATTTCCTATATTCTTACTCATATTTATACTTATACCTATTGTCTTGTAAGCAATTAACAAATTAAATAAATAAATAAAATAAATTTGATTACGGTTAAAATAAACATGTTGGTTTTTTCTGGTTAACCTTAATGGACTTTTGCTGACACCAAGACTAAAATAAAGATATTTGATAGATTTGTTTCTGGATAAGAGATGAGATGTGGGGAGATAATTTGTTATAATTTAAGAAGAGGTGAAAAGTTATTAAAAGGTTGGAGTCATTTTTTTATATATTTCGTTTAATTTTAATATCTATATTATTATTTTCTTTTTCATTTTTCTTACTATTCCTTTTGTCTTTCCTAGTTTTCCCCTTTGCAGTTTTACTCCTTTGTTCTATTTCCCATCATTCTTTTAGTTTGTATTCATTTTTACAAACTAAATTTAATGCTGTGATTATAATCTTTAATAAAGATTATATAATTTAATAATAAAATTACTTGGAAAAAAGGAAGTGCTTTTAGTACGAAATAATGGTCAATTCTGCTCCTTGGAATGTGAAGTATAATTCTTTTGATGACTGTACGAATGTTATCTAGTTTATTTATTTTATTTTTTATTTTATTTATTTATTGTGTCAAAAGCTTACAATACAATAGAAATAAGAATAAACATAAATTTAAATATAAGAAATAGAAACTAATAATTGGGGACAGTAGGACAGGGATGGTAGGCAAGATTGTGCGCTTTTGCACATCCCTTACAGACCTCTTATGAATGGGGTGAGATCAATAGTTTGGTCAATTAGTTTGAGGGTAAAGGAGCAGGTGACAACAGAATCAGGTAGTGAGGTAATTGACCACTCTGTTGCTGAAATCGTTCTTCTTGCAATGAAGTTTGGAGTGGTTTACCTTAAGTTTATATCTGTTTTGTGTTCTTGTGTTGTGGTTAAAGCTGAAATATTCATTAACTGGTAAGACATTGTAAGATATGATTTTGTGTACTATGCTTAAGTCCAATCATAGCTGGCGTAGTTCAAGGTTGTCTAAGCCTAGAATCTCAAGTCTGGTGGCGTCGGGTATTCTGTTGCGAACAGAGGTTGGCTCAATCCAGTTGGTGTGAATCAGTTGCTGCTGTTTTATTGTTTTATTATTGGCTCTTCCTGGGTTTCTTGCTAAGATTTATCACACTGCTTCCTGCTATTGAATATGTATATTTCTTCCAAGTAGCCTGAATGTATAATCCTTGTATCTCTTGTACTCATATACAGGTACATGCTTGTGATCAGTAATCTAATTGCAAATTGGCTGGTTGGCACTGAGGGCAAATTATGACCAGAATTAAATAATATTCTTGACATTACGTCAGAACTGATCCTTCCTTTGATCCATCCCATCTGGTAAAGAGATAAAAATTAGTCCCAGTCTTCCCTCTAGCATGCCTTCTTCACTTCACTATCCAAACATGTGCCTGTAAGAAAATAACATCTGACTGCTACTAATGCAGATGCAAGTGCACCTCATAAGCAAATATCACATAGCTAATTTCATAAGCAATATAGGAATGGCACTTAGACTTATAATATTACTACATGGTGCTTTATGGCACACTCTGAGCAGTTTACAAATGTCAGCATATTGCCTCAAACAATCTGGATCCTGATTTTACTGATCTCAGAAGGAAGGAAGGCTGAGTCAACCTTGAGCCAGTCAGGATTGAACTCCTGCAATACAGCATTCTAACTACTGCACCACCACAGCAATATATTGTCCATCCATAGTCATACACATCTGCATACAATATTCAAAATATCCACCCACTCCCGCAACAGACATCTAAGCTAGTAACAGCTATCAGAAAAAGAGGACAGGAGAAGCAACTTCCTTTATTGTATCTCCAATAGTTATTAAGTTATAATTTTATACTTCCAATACAAACATATGCAGTTTTTTCCTGGACAAAATTATATTTCTTTCTCCTTGTGACTATAGATTTCATACCACAAATCAATAGCATGAATATATCTCTGAAGAACAGGGAAATGTGAATTGCTGGATTCCTTGGATTAGTAAGGTAGCATTCACATACAACATTTTTCCTATATAATTAAAATAGACAAATATTAAAATTGCAGGATCCAACCAATGTTGGTCACAGGGACCAGAGGTTTTGTCTTCTGAGTATTTGGACTTGTGGTGGAGGCCATCTTCAGGGAACTTTTTTCTAGGTAGGGAACTTCTTTCTAGGTCTAGAGAGAAGTTCTCTGAAAGTGGGCTTCAGCAGGAGTCTAAAAATTCAGAAGACAAAACCTCTGGTCCTGGTGACTGACCCAGATTGGATCCTGGGACAAATATTAAAATTGCTTATTTTGACAAACCTTTGTAAAATATAGAAGTTTTGACTGCACCCATCCCAAGTTTATATAACATTCTGTTCTATTGTATAAGAATAATTTCATGTTTTACATTTACATTGGTACATTTCAGGATTTTTTTAATTGTGATGTTTGCATACATGCAACCAGTTTCCAAATATTTTTCCCAGTTTTTTTATCAGAAAAAAACAAAGACTCGCATCCATGCCATTATAAAGTCTGGGGAATGTTAGTGGGAAGATGCAGTAGCACATACTTGTAAACTGAAAGAGAAACTGATGTCAACTAGTTGAATAAATGTTTAGTATAAATTTGCAAAAATTGTTAATATAAAAATGTTAACAACAGGAAAAACTCTTTAGAGTCTATATCCAATAATTAGCATGAAAAAACTGGTTCTCAACTGAAATCTAGAGAACTTTTGACCTCATCCCTTTCCTAAGAGATCTGTAGGGGGTGTGCATAAGCGCACCAATGTGCCAACTGTCCCTGTCCTATTGTTTCTTTTATTTTTCTTATATGTACCCATTTCATGTATTCATAACTATGTATATACTTAAACTTATTATCTTGTAAGCAATTGACAAATCAAATAAATAAATAAAAATAAAATAAACTTTTTTCTTCTCATAGGATCAAAAAAATATTACCTTTGTGGAAAGAGAAGCAAATTGGACTAATTTGGTAAACAGTTTGGCAATCCACATCAATTGAATAATGTTTGTGCTATTCCTTTATTTCTGCCTCTGAGACAGTATTTTTACTGTATGGTTTCAGTTACATTCATAGATTATGAAAATATAATTGTTTTTTTAATCTGCAATTTTTATTTAAAAAACTCCTTAGAAAATTGATCTGTACAAACAGACTGCTCAAAGTATTTTTAAGACAATAAAAGATAACAATAATACAAAGATAATACAAATGGAACATGGTAGCAATAAGGAATAATTTTACAGTATTAGATACTCTTATTAATGTTTTACATCTATCTATCTATCTATCTATCTATCTATCTATCTATCTATCTATCTATCTATCTATTATCTATCTACAGAATCTATCTATCTACAGAATCTATCTATCCACAATATGAGAACCAGCTTTGTATAATAGTTAAGCAATGAGTGAAACATCAATCTACTAACCTACATGGACTACCCATGTTAGATAATAGTCCATAAACTTTCAGTAAGAGGTCTGGTGGATTGATTTGGGATGATAATGATGACAAATATATCATTCGTATGAGTACAGGCCTACCTGTCATCAACTGCAGGTTTTCCTACTCAGAGAAAAGAAACAAGGAAAGCAAGTAGAAATTTCCAGGGGAAGTCAACTCAGAAGATCCTCTCCCACCCCCCTCCCTTGTTGTCCTTCCTCTCCCAATCTTTTTTATTTCAGTCTAGGGTGGTCTTCATCCCCAGAGGAGATGAGAGTAGGTTTCATAACCAGAGCAAAAAGTTATAGATGATTTGCATGGAAGTTTAGCAAGAAGAATTCATAAGGAAAACTCTAAGCATCGTGGACAATGAGGGAAGCGTCACAATGATCTGCAATGTGTGTCTTTCTGTCTCTCTAAAGCCCATGTCACACCGAACCAACGGATGCAAAGAGGATGTAAAACGGACAAAAAAGCTTGCCATCTGTTGGGAAAACGCGATGTACTCACTGCGCTCCATTTTGCTTCCTCTCTATCCATTCCAGCATCCGTTTATTGACGTTTCAATCGCTCCAAAAGATTTGGGGTGCCTAAACTTTTGCGCGGAAAATGTATCCAATTCGTCGTTATGCATCCAAATATGCATCCGCTACGGCTACCGTTCTGATCCGTTTACGCATCCGCTATATCTGCTAGGCATCCGCTGCGCATCCGCGCAACTCGCATCTTGCTCGGATGCAGGGAGGAAGTGGAACGGACGCGGAACAGATGCAGAACGGATGCAGAACAGATGCAGTGCAGAAACAAAGCGTTTAAAATGGAAAAAACGTTCGCAGAGGGGACCTATCTCGGATATTAAGGATGTCTACAGGATGCCTAGAGGATGCCTAGAGGATGCAAAGGGACACCTATACTGGCCGATAAAAAAGGCGGAGCAACTCGTCTGCATCGCAACTTTCAGAACAGCAGCCAAGCTGTGCAGACCTCTGCAGCCTTCAATTGACTCTTCCACAGCATCCAGTCATGTCCACTGTGGATCGTTACATCAGTCTTTTGGCAGCCGCTTATCCTTTGCAAGCAGTACGAAGCCATCTACAGGCTCTGTGAACTCTTTCTGGGAAGAAAAGGAGGCGGCCAAGAAGTGTCGGGTCCGAAGATCGATCGCCAGAAGAGCAGAGTACGGACTGTACAACAAGCTGAGGGTGGAGCTCAAGGAATGAAGACACTCGTGCATTCCAAACTTCATGGGATGCCTCCAGCCATTGTTTGACGAAGTTGTGCACAGCTGACACCCCAGGTTGACCAAAGCAGAACACCAACTTCTGGCCCAGCCTGGACTGGGCTCAAGTGTGCACTCACTCTGCCACACTGCCTCCAGGACCACCTACAAAAGCATGCAGTACCGGCTGGAGGGTGCCACACAAACCATCAGCATTGTGGTCAGAGAAGTGGTGCGGCCATCATCAAAGAAATACAAGAAGGAGCTCCTCCAGTGCCCCTCCACTGAAGAAGATGGAAGAAAGTTGCAGAGCAGTGGTATCAGAGGTGGAACTTCCACACAACCGTTGCAAGCTATAGATGGCAAGCTCACGTGCACTAGCGCATAGATGGCCTGCAAAGCTCCAGCCAAGGTCAGGGTCCACTTATTTCAACTACAAAGGCTTCTTCAGCAATCGTCCTCTTCGCCATGGTCGATGCTGACTACAAGTTCATGTCCATCGATGCTTCAGGCTACGGGTCATCTTCAGATGCCCAGGTATACAACACCAGTCACCTCAAGGAGGGGTTGGAAGGCAACCTCACTCGTGGCTTCCAGAAACAGACCCCGTGCCCAATGACACGCAAGATGTGCCCTACTTCATCATAGGGGATGACGCCTTCTCCCTCAGAACCTACCTCATGAACGCCTACACTTCAAGATACCTCACCCGTGAAGAGAGGATCTTCAACTACAGGCTGTCCAGGGCAAGGCGGGTGGTGGAGAACTCCTTTGGCATCCTGGCAAAACAGGTTCCAGGTACTTCTCACCACAATGCAGTATCGCCCAGAGACCGTGAGGAGGATCGTGGAAGCTTGCTGCATCCTGCACAATCTCATGCACACCCGCTACCCAGTCTTGTAGAAAAGGCTTGTGGACCGGTCAACAAGGCATGGGGACATGGAGCCTGGGAAATGGAGGCAAGGGTGAAAACCTGATAGACACTGAGGATGTGCAAGGCCCCAACAGACCCTCACGTGAAGGGAAGAAGCAGCACAACTCCCTGAAACACTGGTGCAACTCCCAGCTGGAGTGGTGGAGTGGCAAGACAGGGATGGTAGATGCTTAATGGATGCTTCCTTCAGCCTGTCTCATCACACGGATAGAGATTGGGCCATGTATTGTTGGGTGGGCCTACAGTGAACAGGGCGTTTAATAAAGAGTTGTCTTTGTGTTCACATGTGTGGATGATTGATTAACAATATTATTGATAATAAGGGTCATAGGTGTGGCAGCCTGGGAGGTGGACCATACAGTCCACATATGCTTGCACTGGAGGCTTATCTATCCCACAGCTTCTTAACCCACCCCACTGCTATCTTAAACCATCCCACAAGCATTTTAAGGCTTAACCATTTCCTAAAAGTTAATTACCAGACTTTATTGAAAAAAGAAATGAAGGCAAGTTGTGTGAATCAAAGATAAACTTATTGAAACAACAAGCTGTAAAACAAAAATGACCCAAGTCAAGTGTCCAAATAAATCCCACAGGTAAGCCAGCTACCTGGTCTCTGGCACTCTAATATGTTTCTCGGAGGTGTGCCCAGTCGCTCAGGGGTGAAGGGTCCAGGTGCGTATGGATGGTGGGTGGTGCTGGAGTGCCTGGCCCCGAGAGGACAACAGGGGACGGTGTGTTTAGGAAGGTGTCGTACAGCTGGCTCAGCCCCGTGATGCTGAGGAGTCCTTCACTCCATGCACTGGGTGTCAGCACCAGTACTGATGAAGAATGTACTGAGAGCCAGGGCTTGGCTGTGCGGGTGGAGGAAGGGAAGTAGTGATATGGGGCTGTCTGCTCTGGCAGGTTGGGTGAGGACTGGCGTCGGGTGGGGCATCATTGGCGTGGGTGGCATCCGCTGTCGTCGTGGCATCCATTGGCGTGGGTGGCATCGGTGCATCAGATGGGACCGGTGGCAACGGGTGTCCGCCCGATGATTCTGTGGCCTGGAGTGGGAAGGGCTGCTGCCTGTTGCTGCCTGGACGCCTCTGGTACCCGTAGCCCTGCCGTAGGTGACGGGCCTGTGGAAGCCTTTGGAATGGGAGGGACCACTCACCTGGGGTGGAGGAGCAGACCTGGACTGGGTGGGAGCAGGTTCCTCATGGCTCTGGAGGGTTTGTGAGAGAGCTCGTGATCCGGTTACTTCACGCAATCTGGTACTGTGGGATCCGCCAATGTCCTTGAGGGTCCTGCGTTGGTCATAGGTGAGGAAGAAAGGGCTTGTGGTTGAGGGTCCGGAGTCGGTGATGAACGCAGCCTGAGAGAAGGGATCTATGCTGGTGCGGATGGTTGTCCTGATCTCCAGCAGGACAGTGTTGGCTCTGCCCCCTCCTGCAGTCCGGCTGCTCTGCCTTTCTGTGGAGTGGAGCTGGGGTGTTGGTTGGATGCGACTAAGGACTGTTGGGACTCGATGTCTCCTTTCTCCACCACCCATTGGGAGTCCTCCACACACTCCACACCGGTTTCCACCGCCACTGCACGGGTTCTTCCACCGTGGCACGCTCCACAGAAAACCTGTCCTGGAGACGGGAACTGACTCTTGGCCGAAGAGGACTGGCTCTCAGCAGGCTTGACATCGCGAGAGAGAGGGTAATGGAGGGGTGCTCGTGTGCTTTCTCGTGGCGGATGCTCACCCTCCAGGAAGCTGGCACCTGGCCATGACGTAGGTCTCTCTGTCTGTCAGGCTTTCACAGTGGCGCTGGCCAGAGTTTACTTGAGGTGCAGCTTCACCGTACTCAGGTGTGCATGTGCTTCCACCAGCCGAGCGAGCACCTCTGAAAGTGTAACCATACTCTCGCCCTCTCCTCCAAAGCCAGCCTGCTTCCCTTGGTGTCCCTGTACAGCTGGGTGTCCCTTCTGCACAGATAGTCATTCTCCTTCAGCCACTCCAAGCGGCCTCATCCACAGTGCGCCCTCCTCAATGTAGTTTGCCTCCTCTCCCGTCCACGCGCATACGTCTCTTCGCCTCCCTTTTGGCAGGACCAGATGGGCCCTGCATCAGAAGGGCTTTCCCAGGTGTAGAGGCTGCACGCCTCCACACACACCAGCAGCAGCAGCACCAGCAGGATCAATCATCATCATCATCATCATCCTCACCAGCAGGATCATAATCATCATCATCAAAGCAGGCAGCAGTTCAGATCAATTTTTTTTTTCTCCTTTTATCACAGCGCAGCAGCAGCAGGCAGCAGCACCAGCACACAACCAAGCAGGATCATCATCATCAGCAGCAAGCAGGACCACAGCTCAGCAAGCAGCAGAGTAAGCAACAGCAGTGCCCAGCAAAGTCAGAGGCACGAGCAGCGACCTAGCAGGACCAGCAGGAACGAGAGCACTTCAACAGAGTAAGCACCAGCAGAAGCCCCCAGCACACAGCAGAAGCACCCCCGCCAGGAGCAGCTTCAGCAGAAAGCCCCAGCGAAGGCAGAGTCAGGGGCAGGGGGTGGGAGTTGGCCTGTCCCCTTGGCCAAGGGAATGGCGGCAGTGTTGCTGACGGCTTTCCGCTTCCTCCCATGGTTGTGGGTTCGCTGCTGGCAAGGGAGGCTGGCAGCGCACCAAGGCATGGCAGGAAAGCCAGGCACGAAGCTGGCAGGCAGGCAGCCAAAGGCTGGCAGGAAGCCTGGCGGCTAGAGCTGCAGGAAGCCTGGCTAGGAAGCCTGGCAGGAAGCCTGGAGGCGGCAGGCAAGGCAGGCAGGCACCAAGTCTGGTGGAAGGTCCAGGCTGGCGCAAGGCTGGCAGTGCAGAACATGCAGGCGGGCAGGAAGGAACTCGAAGTGTCCAGCAGCAGGTCTTTCCTCGGAATGCTGGCGCAGTCGCAGAAGCTTCGCTTCCTTTATAATCCGCGTGGCTTATGGCAATAACGTCCCCCCCTGCATTTGCAATTCAGCTGTGCACCCGTTAGGCATTCTGCTGTGGCATCGCGCTAGGCTTCCGCTCTGGCATCACGCTTCATACGCTGTGGGCATCCGTTCTGCATTCCGCTGTATCCGTTTTCCGCTCCGCTTTGCTGAGGCCCCCCAGAAGCCCTGGAGAATGTGCCATCTGCTCCCATCCGTTCCATCCGCTGGGCCTTCTGTTCCATATCGTTTTCCATCTGCACCTGCATTCTCCCCGCTATATCCGTGTTATCCGCTCCGGTTATGCCAATCAAATTTTTGCCTCTTTTGAGAGCGGATAACAACAGATGGAACATTTTGCTCGTCCACTGTGTCCTTTTTGCATCCATTGGGCGGTGTGACATGGGCTTAAAGAATGCCTAAAACATCATTTGCTGCAAATTAAAGCTTGTTTCTCTCTTGAAGGAGAAAGGGAAAAGTTTATGAGGAAAGTTACTACGCTATTATCCATCAGAGAAGATGAGCAGTTTCTGTACAGGAAGGAAGCATGAGAAAGAAACTTCAAGATTGAAGTTAAGGAACAAGGTCAAGGAACAGATATGGCAGAGGTTCCAGAAATGCTTTTTATTAATGTGGGGTATAAAAGCTTGAAAAATTGTCAGTTTCTCTCTGCCCCATCTCATACCAAACAAAATCAAGTCAGAGCAGGGTTTGTTTTTAGTATCTTGCTCATGTGTCCTCTTTCTCAGAGCTATGTAACTCTTTCATAACCTTCACATATGTGGATCCATATCCTTCATGTCTACTTCGTATATGGGGAGCTGCTTTTCTGTTATTGTACAACAAATATGTCAGGTAGATTTGGCTTAGGAAGCATATTTGGCACAAAGTTTCCCAGTCCGTTTCCATGTCTAACAATAAATTTGAGTTTGAGTTGTCCTAGTTCAACACCTTAATCATTCTGTCAAATTGTTTTTGTCATTTCTCCATTTATCCCCCTGATACCATTCCAGCAATTCTAAAACCATCTAATGAGTAGATTTCACTTTGTGTTACATTTATATCAGAGGTGGTATTCAGCCGGTTCTGACCAGTTCTCAAGAACCAGTAGTGGAAATTTTGAGTAGTTCGGAGAACTGGCAAATACCACCTCTGACTGGAGATTTTACAGTATCCTTCCCCTGCCATGCCCACCAAGCCACGCCCACAGAACCGAGGGTAAAAAAAAAATTGAATTCCACCATTGATTTACATGTACTACAATTGTGTTTAACAACCAGAATTGGGATTGACAACTTTGTCATTAAGTGAAGAGGTAACTGAAAATCACCATAGAATACCTTATTTCAGGTTTCCTTGGCTTTACAGACCTGCGGAAGTCATTAATACAAGAATTGGTTGCAAAGTTACTTTTTTTCATCACCACCATAACCAAATGGTCATTAAATGAGGCAGTCACTAAATGAGGACAACCTGTGCTTTTAAATAAATAGTGTTCTGATACATTATGAGATATGGGGGAAAATAATCCTGTCAAATAAAATAAAATAAAACATTGGTGCAGAATATACCTGTTGGTAAAGGGATCAGATGTTTTAAAACCAGGCACACTTTGAACATTTTTTTATCTGTGCATAGGCAGAATGTTTTATCAATTCCAAGGAAGCCACAAGTAATTGTTAGAGTGCCATTCATGAAGCAAAAAGAGAAACTTCTCCTAGTATTATTTTTAAACAGTTTCTTCCTCTGCCACATTATTGTTTAATCCCTCCTGTATAAAATCCCTGCAAAAATCTTTGCTTGGCTTAACCCCAATCAAATAATAGGATCTGACAACACTTCTTTTTCTCCCTCCTGTAAATGGATATGAACAGTGAAGACCTTATCAGATATTAATGCGTAATTCAGGCTAACGGGAGAAAAAGACACTTGCTGACACAATGAACAACTCGAGTTGTGAGAAATTCTGGCCTAAAATTAATTTATCGCCACACTGCTTTTCAAGTGCATTAATTTCAGCAAAGCACATTTTCTCCTTCTATTATGGGGCCTGATTGACAAAGATGTCAAGGAGTCACCTCTTCCTTTGGAAATCAGGAAACCTGAAATTGCTTCTCTCTTCTGAAAATAGCCCTGCTGGAATGCACATTGGAGACAAACAAACATTCCTTTGATATACCTCTTTTTCAAGATGTCAGTTTCACTAGCCTTACAGTCTAAACCCCTGTTATTTTCTTCTTTTGCTTTAGTTGGAATGGGCTTGCTTCCAGAAGCTTGACAGAGTGAAAACTTATTCATGCCAAGAAACGAACATCCTGTTCCAAGATAATAGAAGTAGGTAAATGTATCTTAAAGGTAGCTTATATTTATGATAGATGAGCTGTACTAAATGTGTAGGAATCCTGTTGAGATCAGTGAATACTTTTTGAATTTTAGCCAATGTTGGGGTTATGCTTACAAAGTGATTGCCATAATACATATGGCCAGCCATAAAACACTCATTCCCAGTGCTGCTCATGATTACAGAGTAACACAGTCAACAGAATAACACAGTTGGAAGGGACTTTGGAGGTAATCTAGTCGGGACTTTAGAGGTAATATAGTCCAACTCTCTGCTCAAGCAGGAGACCTTATACCATTTCACATACATTGTTGTCCAATCTCTTCTTAAAAACCTCAGTGTTGGAGTATCCATAACTTCTGGAGGTTCCACTGATTAATTGTTCTGTCAGGAAATTTCTCCTTAGCTCTAGCTTGATTCTCTCCTTGATTAGTTTCCATTCATTGCTCCTTCTTCTGCTTTTAAGTGCTTTGGAGAATAGGTTGACCCCTTCTTCTTTGTAGTAACCCCTTAAGTATTGGAATACGGTTATCATATCAGCCCTAGTCCTTTTCATTAAACTAGACATACCCAATTTCTGCAACTGTTCCTCATATGTTTTAGTCTCAAATAATCTTTGGTGTTCTTCTCTGCACTCTTTCCAGGGTCCCAACATCTTTTTTATATTTTGGTAACCAAAACTAGATGCAATATTCTAAGTGTGGTCAATTCAACCAGTGGAAAAGCTTGTCTTCAGAAGTTGCGGGTGCTCCATCACTGAAGGCTTTTAAGAAGAGACTGAGCAGTCATTTTCTGAAATGGCATAAGGTCTTCTGATTGACAGGGGGTTGGATTAGAAGACCCCCAAGATCCACTCAAACTGTGATGATGTTCTATGTTCTACCAGGGCATTATAAAGTAGTGCTAACACTTCATGTGTTTTTGATTCTATTCCCCAACCTTGGATTGTGTTGGCTTTTATGACAGCTGCACACTGCTGGCTCATATTTAAGTGATTGTCCACTAGGACTCCACCCTCTCACAGTTACTACTATTGAGTCAATTACCACCTATTCTATACCTGGGCATTTGGATTTTCTTACCTAAATCTCCACCCCCTCTCTCTCCCCTCCTTCCCTCCCTCCCTCCCTCTCTCTTTCTTTCTTTCCAGGAAGGTACATTACCAACAAACCATTAGGCAGAAGCCACTCCTTATTTTTATTCACATAAAATGATTGCGACTTACATGTAGTTCATAAACTTTCTGGTAAATAAAATGTTGTTTTACAGGATTGCACTCTGCTTTACAATATTCAATATTGTAAGGCAACTTTTTTTTTTTAATGTAGATTTAGTTACTAGATTTGAGAGCCTAGGAAATACCAGTGGATATTTCTAGGGCAGGGTCACCAACCTTTTGGACCCCAGGGACCACCAAACTCATAATTTTAAATCCCGTGGACCACTAATATGATTTTTGACTGACAGTGGCTTGCTAACATTTTCCCAGGGTCTCTGCAGAAAATAGCAGAGACTCTGGGAAAATCCCCTCCAAAATCCTGCAGGGAAATTCCCCACCCCATTTGCCTACTGATTGATCATTCATTATTTGGGATCATAGGATACTGTCTCCAGCTCCATTCTCAGGGGGAGGGGGGGAGAGAGAGAGAGAAAGAGAGAAAGACTTTGGCTTCATGCAAGGAAAGCAACAGAAGCAGCAAAGGTCTTTCTTTTTCTCCCCCAAACTCCTCTCGAAATGAGTCTTTGTGAGACTTGTCATGCTGGTGCAGCCTCTTGGAGCAGGAGGCCTTGTAGGGTCCCAAAGACTCATTTCTGGCAGAGTTTGGGGGAGAGAAAGAAAGACTTTTGCTGCTTTCCTTGCGTGTAGCCAAAAGCAGAAGAAAGAAGCATAAAGAAGCAGCCCAGTGGCTGGCGAGGCACATGGGGCACATGGGGCAAGTTCCTCCCTCCACCCTTTCCCCCCTCCTCTCACTACCACATGTTGTTCATTCAAATGATGCAAGACTTGTGTTCCAATGGACAATGTGGGCAGCGCAGCCTTGTGTTCTTGCGCAGCCTGGATTAATTGCTTTGGGGAGGGGACATTTCTCTGTGGACCACCAAAATTTTCTTGCAGACCACCAGTGGTCCCCGGCCCACTGGTTGGCTACCACTGCTCTAGGGCACACTGATCTTGACATTTACCATATTATTTTTCCTTGAAAGAGCAATGTAAGCTAGATCTTTAAGGCAGAGCTTCTTAAAGCAAAGCATGACAACCTACTCCTCTTTGAGTGACATCTGCATCAGTCACTGCATAGTAATTGTTCCTGTTAGGATAACATCCTCTAATTCAGATGTCGGCAACCCGTGCCTTCAGAGCTGCATGCGGCTGTTTTGTCCCCCTGTTGTGGCTCCCTATCGGTGATCTCACCACTGGCTTGCCCCACTCCTCACCCTCCCCTCCCAGTCACTCGTCGCCTGGCCTGAGAAGGTAAGGGTGACAGCAGAGGATGGGGGAGCAGATGGGGCTGATTCTCTGGTGCCTCATCTCTTGCTTCTGGCCCTTATTGTGCTGGGTGTGCCTCGCTCACTTGGAGAACATGCAACCTGCTCTCCTCCCTGAGACACTGGCCAGACCTGGCCATGACCAATGCCGGCCTTGCTCAGGGCAGTGGGAAAAGGGGCTGGCCCCACTGAATCTTGCATGCCCACTCTGGGGTTCAGGCTCAAGGAAAGCTGGAGCATCCTCACCAAAGTTACTCACCTGTCAGTTGGTCAACTGCCCACTCTACCTTTGTTGCACTTTGGCCAAGCCTGGCTGCTAATTTGAGGAGAGGCTCCTCACTCATTAGTGCCATCTCGGCCCCACCACAGATGGCCAGGGGTCATAAGAGGAGAAGCAAGTGGAGGAAGGTCATCTTTGGGAAAGGCTCTGCTGCAGCTTGCACTCATTCCTCAGCCAACCCAGATTTCCAAAAAGTTGCCAAGAAGAAAGTAAAGGAGTAGTGAAGAGCCCTAAGGAGAGCTCAACAGGTCGGTCTAGCCTCAGCTTTCCAAGAGAGAAAGAACACACACACACACACACACACACACATAGAGTCAGACAGACAGATAGACACACACACAGAGGGGGAAAGAGAGAGGAGGGGGAAAGACACACAAAGAGAGATAAGAGAGAGGGAGAGAGAGGGGGATAGAGGGGAACAGGGAGACATACAGAAAGAGACACACAGAGAGAGGGGTAGAGTGGGGAGAGAGAGGGAGAGAGATAGATACACAGAGAGAGAAAGACAGGGAGAGAGGGGGAGAGAGAGGGAGACAGAGAGAGATACAGAGAGAGGGGGAGAGAGAGACATAGAGAGAACACTACAGAGCTACAGAAAGAGGGGAGGGGGTGAGAGGGAGAAAGAGACACACAAAGAGAGATATAGAGAGAGATGGGGAGAGAGAGGGGGGTAGAGAAGGAGAGGTGGGAAAGAGAGACATAAAGAGACACACAGAGAGATACAGAGAGAATGGGAGGGGGAGAGAGACACACAGAGAGGAGGGGGAGATACAGAGGGAGACATAGAGAGAGACACACACAGAGAGATAGAGAGAGGGAGAGAGGGGGGAGATAGAGAGAGAAAGAGACAGACAGATATACAAAGACAGAGATACAGAGAAAGGGGAGGGAGAGAGAGGGAGAGACATAGACAGAGGTACAAAGAGATAGATAGATAGATAGATAGATAGATAGATAGATAGATAGATAGATAGATAGATAGATAGAAAGATAGAAAGATAGAAAGATAGATAAAGAGAGAGAGAAAGGGAGAAGGAGACAGAATCAAAATATTTTTGTGGTTCCTGGTGTTTTTTTAACAACCAATTCTCTGCCCTAATGATCGGCCGTGTAAGCATGGCTATGGGGTCATGTGACTGGGTGAGAGTGAGTGACATTGAGTTGGCCATGCCCACCCAGGTTTTGTGGCTCCCAGTCTTTTCTGTGGCAAACAGGTCCAAATGGCTCTTTGAGTGTTTAAGATTGCAGACCCCTGCTCTAGTTTTATGAATGCAGCTCAACAAAGCTTAGTTTTGTTGGAATGAGGAGGCAGCCAAAGCACTCAGAAAGAAGGGTGAAATTAAAGTAGCTGTCTCAATCCACTTAATAGTGAGGCTGCAATGAGAAGGTACATTTTCATGAATCCAGGAGAACTTTTATCTGAGGATAAGAGTCTTGCAACATATGCTGATGCTGTACTGTGTTCTCTATTTAGACAAAATATTATTTAAAATGATATGTATATATAATGTACATACACACACATTCTCTCTCTCTCATGTATATGTATAAAAAAACATATGCTGTACAATCAAATAATTTGTTTCCAGTCATTTCATTTATCAGGAAATATTCCTGTTTTTGAGATACCTTTTGTTTCAGAGTCAGTGAACATTGCAAAACTATCTTTAATGTTCTGAGAATTTATGAAAAACAGTTTAATTGGAAATCATCTCTGTTCAGTGCATGGTACAGCAATAGCAATCTTGACAGATGGTTAGCCAGCCTCTGCTTACCTCTTCTAATAAAGGAGAACCAACCAATTACTTTCCAAAGCATTCAGTTTTGTGGATGAGCAATTCTTATTGTTAGGATGGTTCTCTTAATGTTTTAGCTAAAAGTCTGCTTTCTTGCAATTTCCAGTCATTAGTTTTTGTCCTGCCATCCAAAACAACAACTCTACTTTATCTTAAAATATTCAAATCTGGCAATTATCAAACATGCTCTAATCTTTCATTCTTCCTTTTCTTCTTAAAAATGTGACAATTCCGAATATATTCCAAATGTACAATGACTATTGCACACATGAAAAGAATAGCAGACCAATCAGGGGTGGGATTCAAAAATCCCAGCAACCAATTCACTGCCCGGTTGCTGGGTAGGCATGGTCATGGTGGACCGGGATTTCTGGGAAGGCTGTTTTTCACCTTCCCCAGGGTACAGAGGCTCCCCTTGAGCCTCTGGGAGAATGAAAATGGCCTTCCAGTGTCTGGAGGCCCCTTGGAAGCTGGAAACAGACCTGTTTCTGGACTGTTGGAACTTCCAGGAGGGCTGGGGTTTTTTTTGCCTTCCCCAGGATCTGGAGGCTTCCCTTGGGCCTCTGGGAAGGTAAAAATGGCCTCCCCCAGGATCTGGAGGCCCTCCGGAAGCCAGAAACAGGCCCATTTCTGGACTGCTTGAACTTCCAAGAGGGACATTTACCTGTATCCAAAATGAGCCACGTGGAGACTCCTGGGAGGGGAGGGGTAGGTGGGGCAGTTGGTTGGTTCAATTACCAGTTCAGTGAATCAGATGTAAATTTAACATCCAGTTCACCCGAACCAGTCTGAACCAGTAGAATCCCACCCGCTGAGACCAATGACTAATTTTGCAGTAAATATAGGTAGAGAAGGATGGTTTCCTTTTCCTTTTTGGCATGGAAATAAAAGAATAATGCCCTCTGGAATTTTTGAAGAAATCTTTAAAAAAAATCTAATATAGGCTAATGTCCCACTACTCTTTTTCTAGAGATTAATTAGTCTTTCAGAGCTGCTATTTTCTATTAAACTATTTACAGTTTCTCTTGAACATTAATGCTAAAGGATCAGGGTTCACACTAGTTGTTATTTGCTTCAACACTTTTTAAAACAGCAAATCTGTTCATCAATCAAAATTAATCCTCCTAAAAAGGAAATTAACTCTTCACTGTGGATGCCAAAATGCCATCTATTTTCTGCCTATAAATAACAGTAGGTACACATGATAAATACTTGATACCTGCTTATAACTACAGCTAGTATGGGTCAGACAAAATGTCATTAATCTACCAAATTGAACATCCATGAAAGTCTTCGTTTAACTTTAATAAGTGTTTGAGGGGAAGAAGTGACATTTCTTCCCACTACCCCTTACTCTACTAAATCACTTATTGACTTCACTTAAATCACACAAGTCTATTTCTTTTTTTTTTTATACTCAGTGGAAGCAGGAAGGCAATTATGTTGGATTATTTTGTTGTTCCTAACCGATACAACTGGAAATCTGATAAATCAGATAAATACAGCCCTAAAGATTTCAGTGAGAACTTCTTTGTGACTCACACAAAGCTCAATTCTGATTTGAGAGGTTTCCTTCCCCGAATACATTGACTTAAATTTCCTGCTTTACAATAGATTATTTCTTGCATTCTATTTCTTACATCTGTTATAGGAACCAAAATGCAGACATTTGTCAGATATTCCAAGTAAATAGCCATGCAATGATTTGACAGGTAGGGACAGTTAGCGGGGAGAGCAAACTAATACTGGAAATGGAATAAGTGCACAAATAGGGAAAATGTGGATCACTTTTTTTCAAAGCCCAGAAAAGATGTGAGCCTCATGTCACTTTGAGTGAGAATAATGTTCCACATCTGCTCCCTTTGGTTACTTTCCTAAATCTGCAATGCAAATAAGAGTTATCACTGCCTCTGAATATATACCAAGGTCCCTGAATATGTTTAGAGACCGGGGGAAGAGGCAAGGATAAAGGAGGTCATCTATATTAGTATGTCTGGAATATCAGGCAAGGATCATAGTTACCTGTTGTCTGGCAAGGACATCACTTGAACATTGAAGAAACTTAAAATGTGTGCTTGATAACTAGCTATTTCCTATTATTCATTACTGTTGGAATGCTGTCAGGTTAAAAAAAAACCCTCTTTCTGCATGTGCTGAAATTATCATTCAGCCTGCAATAAATAAACACATACACATACACACGCACAATGTGTACATACATACATATACATATATAGAGAGGGGGGAGAGGGAGAGAGAGTTTCTGTTCTGATTTGTTTTTAATTTTTATTTGTTAGAAAAAACCAGCTCAAGACGCAGAGAAGTAAACTAAATCTATAGAGAAACCTTATCTTTGTGTCCTGATAATCTTTATTTATAAAGTTATTACAGATAAACTAACTTCCTAAGACACTCAAAGTAGTTTGCCAAAAATTGATGCATCAGTTAAAATGATCAGCAAAGCCTAATACAACCTACTATCATAAGTACCCAAAAGATTGAGGGGGTGGGAAATGGGGGGACTTAAACTTGACTGGAATAAGGGAAGAAAAGTATTCTATGTCTGTACTCATTTCATTTCAATTCATCCACTACAGCTGGGATTTCATTTAAGCTTACCAACTATCTTTTTATTGTGCTTATTGGGGCCTTTCTGTTCTAATACAAGTCTAGGCAGCCTGTTGATTTGAAGACAATTGAGTGGACTTTCCCCTGTGTGATAAATTCTAATCCATAACACAGGAGAAATGGGATTTTTACTTCAAGTTAAGATTGACTCCATTTACCCTGTGGTTCAAACACACATCCATATCACATCAAAAATATATTTTTTAAACGTGTTAGAGTATAAATCTAATACACTCCAGTTGTCCTAGAGTACTAGGATAAGGGACCCAGGTATAAACAATAATTTTTTAGCAAGCAGAGATTTGCACCATGAAAGAAGTACAGTTATAACAATGCAAACCATTTTAGGATGATGGTGTACAAACTGGGACTACACTGGACTCCTAAATTTTCTATGTTTGTTTAGAGTCCATAGACTTACTGCAATTCTACAGCATTTTTCTGACCATTTCGCTAAATAATTATCAGAATCTGATGAGTACAAATTTTCTGTGCCTGTAACATTTATAAGAGAGAAGAAAACCTGCCACAATTTCATTTCCAAACAGTCTGTAGGAGAATTGATTAACATGTCAATTTGGTTGTATTATTATAACAGTATTGGATTCCCTAACTGGAATCAATTCTAAACTAAAATCAAATTATTTATTTCTTTAGCAAATGGCACATCATTCATAGACTAGCAAAATACATTAAGATTTCACCTAGATTAGTAAAACATAACAAAATATACATGTTAAAAAGTTCTATGTTCAAATGCTAAAGCCTAGCTACTGAAGTGCAGCATCATTTTTATTTAAAAAAAAACAACAACACCCAGATCCTGGACTGGTATATGCCCTCAGCTTACAACTGGTCATGATTGTGATCTACAATTTGATCTACAATGACTCTGAGAGGAGGATACCATGCCCCATTTATGTAGACACTGTGTGCATATCTTATTCAAGATTGTCCACTGCTAGTTCAAAGCCTGGCACCTTTTTTGGGATCATTTATATGTTTCTCTATCTGGGTGTTCAGTGACCCACTTGGATTTCCATTGGGAATCAATGTTAAAGTTGTTGGGCAAATGCCAGTGGGAGCTTCCTGGATTTGAGTCTTCTGGTTGAGAAATGAAGAAGGTTGGCATATACCAGTAGGAGTGAGTTGTTCATAATTTGGACTAAGAGTAACACAGGGAAATCATTTTATTTTGATTCGTGCAAAGGACTAAATGATTCTTATCCTGGATGCTATGATCACAATCTTGGTACCCCTTACTGGCATCTATTTTTAATTTTTTTAAAAAAACCTTTGCATCTAATTTTAATAAACATTTTAGAATTCAAGGTAATCAATCTATGAATCAGTTATTTTTTTGAAACCCTTCCTACCATCCTTCCTTCCTTCCTTTGAGTGGTATTTTATTATTTTATACCACAATAGATATTTTAGCTGGCCATAGGCCAAAAAGAGCAAACTACTTAATAAAAAGCCTGAGCTCAATTAAATTAAAAAAAATATCACCCTAAATACTTTATTTAAACATTGCAGGCATAGAAAAATTAGTTACGGATTAAGAAGGGTTAAATGTTGAGCTATGCTGACAAATAGGACTCTCATGTATTTAACCTTTACACTACTACACTACTACCGGGTAGGTTATATTTTAAAAAGCTAATTTTTCAACCTTGGGGCATGACCTGAGATTAAGAGACATAAGTTGTACCTTGATTTCTCAGTTGGTTAACAAATTGATGCAAAGGACTAAACTAATGTATTAGGCTTGCTCCATTCCATCACAGCTGGATTCTGAAGCATTTGTACAAGCATAAGCAATTGCTACTTTGAACATCTCTGCATTAAAGGCCCGGTCCCACTGCACTTACGGATGCAAAGAGGATGTAAAACGTTAAAAAAAGCTTGCCATCTGGGATAAAGAGGTGCTATGCATCCATTGTGTACTCATTGCATACGTGTTTCATGACTTCTATCCATCGAGCATCCATCCACTGCGATTTCATCCGCGCAAGAGGTTTTGAGCTGCACAAAACTTTGTGAACGGATGAACTTTCCGCCGTGTACGATGTAAATCCGCGACATACGAGCAACAGACGTTCTATGTTCATTTATCATCCGTTAAACGTCCACTGTATTCCCTTGCATCTCTGGGCATCTCGCAACTCACATCCACTGCAGCTGAAAATGGAAAGAGGGAGGAAAGAAAAGGTACATGGAACGTCTATACATTGTAGTAGTAGCACGGAAATAGAAAGGATGCGCAGTGAACGGTTTGCATCCGATATACATCCACGTGGCATCCCCTTTCTTTCCTTTAGGTGTATGTGATGCATCCGCTTCATCCGCTATGCGTCTGCTTCGCAATTATCCCCTGGAACCCTTTGAGGTCATCCGCTTCCATCCGCTTTCATCCACTAGGCTTCCTATGAACATCCGTTTAACATCCCCGCAACATACTATCCACGTCCGTTTCTTTCCTTTTCTTTTCCATTCTGTTTATGCAAATTTTCACCACTTTTGGAGTGGATGACAACGATGGAGCCACCAAAAGTGCCCCCAAAATTTTGCTCATCTGCTGTGTCCTTTATGCATACGTTTTGCGTCCGTTGGCCAGTGGGACCGGGCCTTAATTAGTTGGGAAAAGGAAAAATGTCCTTTGGGGCATCTTTTTGGCCACAATATTTGAAGAACAGTTCTACCCTAAAGGGAATATGCCATTGCTGTTTGCTACCTTTTGAAAGATATAAATATTAAGAAGTGAAAAGAGAGAGGGAGGAAGATATCTAATAGGTCCAAGTTCACAAACTGCGGTAAGCCTTGGTTTATTGTAATAAAAGTTTGTTAAATAAGACACTGTATCATGTGTGTGAATTATTATGGTCAAGTATTAATATATCCAAGTAGATTAATGAGAGGAGACATCGTAATAACATCTTCCAGTGACAGAGCCATGCAATAGCCTCTCTCCTCTCTCTTCAATATTCTAAACCAAAAGAGTTCCCTGATGAAAGATTGAACTGGAAAGGACTCTAAAGATAAAAGTGTTTAGCACAATTTTAATGCTTCAAAGGAAAATTGTAGTATTGGAAGGTGGAAGGGGGAGAGAAATAAAGAAACCTACCCATGTTTTTCTCTGCCAGGAACCAATGGGGTTTTGATGTGGCTTTCATTAGCATGGAGGACCTGAGCAACATACTTTCCATTTGATTGGAAGTATTTGTAGACAGCCACTTGTACCATGCAGTTTTCACTGCTGCTTCTCAGCCAAGGGCTCAAAAGGACAAAGTTCATATTTTCAGATGTATTAAGATACAAGAATGAACCTGCAGAAAAAGAGAACACAAGAAGTCTAATTATTAAAAAAGGCACACATTATTGACTTGTGTCATCATCAATCACAATATTATTTTATATTTGCTGATTTTTATGAATAGCCTGCAATGTTTCTTAATATTCATCTCCCACTCCTGAACTCAGAGAAAAACTGAAGCAATGCCTCTTCACAATTAATAGGCCTTCACCCACTCCCAGCTCCCATAAAAACATTGTAAGATACTAAATCATTAGATTTCTCAAACTTCAGTGGCATCTCCACTGTGTCAAATTAATGGGCTCCTTATTGCAGAAGTCAACAATGGCTGAACAGTATACAGACTGCTGCTAATGGATGGAGGAGAGTTGGCAGCAGGACCAACGTGGAAAGCCCTCGGAAGGCCTCAGAATGCTTCTGCATCTTGCTGAGACAGCCCTATCCATATTTCTGGATCCGAAATCTTGATGACTGTAATGTTATTAGATTTTTATGAGAGAGAGCGTGTGAGAGAAAACAGACTTAATTCTCCTGCCTCCTATTTCCCCACAACGATGCTATAAATTAGGTTGGGCTGAGAGAGAGTGATTGGCCTAAAATCATCCAGCAGGTTTTCATGCCTAAGGGAGGCCTACAACTCAGTCTCCTGGTTTCCATCAGGAGTTGACTTTGTTTTCCTAATGTTTTATTGTATCCACTCTGACTCTCCCATCAGCACACTCACCTATGGCAAACTGGTTCTCCTATAAGGCTTGAGTTTTACTGTCTATCTAACTGTCAGTTGGATAATTTTAACTTTCCGAAAACAGAACAGGATAGAATCAAATTTGTGTACTAAACAAAATGGCAAAAAAGGACTGAGATTGAATGTGGATTAGATCTAAATAGAGATTGTAGGGGAAATAATCCAGAAAATAAAATCTACAGGGCATTGAGAAAAGCAGTTGGACAGCTTCCTATTTGTTATTAATTTGTTCAGTTTAAAAACTCTTTTCTCCCCTCTTGTAGTAAAGTGACAAAGAGCAGAGTAATTTTTATGTGCCTGGAAAAAATTATACTGGCCATATTCTGCACCTCCCTGGATTATTCATTACAATCAAGTGGAATATTGGAAAGAAACTATGTACTATAAAAGGGGATGAACCCCCCCTCTCTCTCCATGTGTGTTTATCAGACAACATTTATTTTATTTTTAAATAATGCTGACCTGAAATAAAAAATATTTTAATTGATACATCAGTTTGTTCTGACATTCTCTTTTTAAATGCATCTAATCCAAAATAAAGAGTTTTGTTATTACCCTAAACACCAATTCTCTTTAAATAACCTGACACAAACTGATAGAAAGGGCAGAAATAAATTTATTTACTGTCATTTGTATCAATTTAAATGTTTTAGTTTTGATTGGGGCTTCAATTCAGCCTAATGTACATTACTCACAGAGGCAGATGCCACCATCTCTACTTCTCATACATACTCGCAGTTAAATACTTATTCTTTCAGACATAACCAAGCATGGGGGAACATAGGGTCCTATGAAATTTTACTCATCCTGGTATTTATGCTGGTTATGACCATAGTAAAGATTTGATTTGATTTGACATTCAAATATTCTTGGCAAAATTAAAATGTGTGGGCAAATCCATAGAGGATAAGGTTATCAGTAGTTACTACTTGTAAGGCTTAATTATCTCCAATATCAGAAACAATATATTTCTCTGTACCAGTTGCTGTAAGTGAAGGAATAAAAACAATGTTCATTTAGGGGGAAAGTTTCTAAATAAATTCAACAAATAAGAAGACTAAAGGTAGATATTCTTCATGCATTTTTAGATGAAATACACTTTTGGCTATGGAAACCTACCTCACCATAAAATTGCTAAAATGCAGAAAAATGAAGAAGGCTTTTTATTTCACGTTATTACAGGAAAATCATAAAAATACAAATATATGGATAACTATCATTGTGAAAATTTGGCAGAAAAGCAAGAATAAATGAAAAGATGTTTAAGGATCCCATGGACAGCCAGGAAAACAAAGATATCAAAGAAGAAATCAAACTAGAATTCTCTTTATTAAATAATTTTTATTTTCTTTTTTTTTACATTGTAAGACATCATGGTATCAACAATGTTCTTGGCATCTATACATGATTTTGATTTAAATATCATAATACATTATATTATGTTTATCTATCTATCTACTATGAAATAATATCTTTAGCTATAAAGATAGTATCCTTATATCTTGATATAGTTTACAAAATTTTATTTTACTTTCTTAAGGGTTGTTTCAATTAACATTTTTGTCTCCCTTCTTCGTTCTGTTTTTTAGCCATTTATACCAATTTGTCCAAATTGTAAAAAATTCAGAGTCGTCTTTTTCTTTCAATTTCATTGTTAGCATATTCATCTCAGATACCATATTATAATACTTTAGTGTATTATGTAGTTCTTCATGTCAGGAGGAATTTGATGTTTTCCATACCTGCACAAGATTATTCTTGGTGGCTGTTTATAATCAGTAACACGAGGTAATCTTACTTATTTCGGTATCTTTCATTTAATAATTCCTAATGGAAGGATTTACAGTCTGAGTCAATCGATAGCCATAATCCCTTTTAACCAATTTGTATATTGGAATCCAGTTAATTCCTGGCCTTGGGAACATCCACGCAACATGTGATTAAAATTACATCAACTTTTTGTGCACTTCCAGCATTATTAGGACTCATATTATGGAGTAGATTTTTTGTCCAATCTGCTTGGGGCTAAATACCAATCTATAAAACATTTATATATATAGTCTTGCTATAGTGAGTGTGGAGATACTTGTTAATTTATTCAATTTATATTCCATATTTTTTCCACATTCCTCTAATCATTATAGTGTATCCAAATCATTCTGTGCCCATCGCAATATCTATCTGTAGATTTGACTATTTTCTCTCCATTTCTAAAATCTAATAACTATTTATATATTTTAGTATAAGTAGTTCTGTTCTGTTCCCGCATTTAATACTTTATCTAGTTGAATTCTGCCCTTTGTCAATCCAAAATCTTTTGAGTCTTTTTATATTCTAATTTTTAATTATTAAAATTCAAATATAAAGTTCTTGGTTTGATTTTAATTTCCTTGGCTATGTAATACTTCTTCAAGCTTACCATTTATTGTAGGTCTATCATCTATTTGGAATGTATATGGCTTCCATATGGTTTGACAGCCATTGTGGGGAATTTCTGTATTAATGTGCTTTTCACCTTTTGATTTTTTTCCAAATGTAATAAATGAATCTTATTTAGGTATTGATTGAAATAGGTATGTGTATTACTTTATTTTCCCGCACTAAAAAATGCATGCCAACCTACCAAGAGTCCATGTCCTCTATGTTAAGTTCTCTTGTCTTCTAATTTAATCCAAACCTTAATCCAACTCAACACCGCTGCCATGATAATAAAGCTCCCATTTCTGGTAGGTCCTAGACTGCATCTGCTCCTATTATCTTGTAATAGTTTCATTTTAATATTGGCGCCACTTGCCCAACCAAAACAAACTTGATGTCATTTATATTTAGTTCTATAAAGAAAGATTCCCTAATTCTAATTGGATCATTTGGAATAGATATATTAAAATTTGGTAAGGTTATCATTTTCAACGTTTGCCTTCTTTCTAATATAGAACAATGTGTATAAGTTATATCAAATTGAGTTCATTCTTTGCTAACTGTCATAAGAATATCTATAATCCGTTATTTACAGTAACAAAGTATTGCACTTACATTCGCAATTAACTTGTTGATCAGTGGCCATTCTTTGCATAAGAGATGTGTGCCTCGGACAAGACCTTGGAAGTCCAGCTTGCGTTAATGCCTCATTATATAGTTCCAGTAATATTGGTTCAAATATTTCAGATAAATTTTTATATAGTTCATCTGGTATAACCAGTGGTCCCAACCTTTTTATGTACAGACCAGTTTTCACGCAGAAACACTTTTTCAAGGACCCGGCAAAATCAATTCTTCCCCCAATAGTAAATGACTTCTTACTGTATAGTTAATCAACGATTATCATTCTTGTGCCCGTACAAAATGATCCACGGACCGTACCGTCCAGGCCCTAGTGGTTGGGGACCGCCTGTGGGTAGACCATCTGGGCCTGTGTTTTATTATTTTTTTGTTTGTATGCGCTTTGTAACTCTGTTGTATGTTATTTCTTAAAGTACTTCTCTGTTTTCTTCTGAGATTGGGCTCAGACCATTTCCCTCGCAAGTAGTATGTAATTTTCTTCCCTAACATGCTTCTTACTTATCAAGTTCACTCCAAAATACCTTTGCACAATTCTCTTTTTCTCCTCCATCTCTGATAATATACTGTCCCTTCCTCATCTTGCGTTGCGGTATTAGAATTCTCTTTATTTTTAATTGATGGGACAACCACCTTCCGGGTTTATTTGCTGATTCAAAGAAATTATGTTTAAGAGTTTTTAAGTTTTGTGCATTTTCCTCAATATCTATCAAATTTAGTTCTGTCTAATCATCTCTATTTCTCTCTTAACTTCCATATTCTTTGGGTCTCTTTTGGAGCTCATATTCTATTTTTTAAACCTTTCTTGTAATTCATTCTGTTTCTTCCATTTTATTTTTCTTAGCTATATAGGCTATTGATATGCCTCTCACAGAAGACCTTTTGTCCGTGCCCATAAATTTTGTAACTAGTATGCTTGCTTTAGATAAACATAAAGAATGTTTCTAACGCATTTTTCATTCTTGAGATATATTTTTTTCCTTTGTTATTTGTGAATTTAATATCCATCTCCCTTTTCCTTTTACTATGTCCTTTCCATGTAATTTAACTGGCTATGGTCAGCCCATATATTAGGCATTATCTCTACTTCACTAATGTGTCTTTCGATTGCCCATTATAACCCATACCATATCAATTCTGGACCATGATTTTTGTGGACTAGAATAAAACAATATTTTTTCTTCTCTTTGGATTCCTCTTCCTCCATATATCTTCAAATTGGTCTCATGTGTTAAATCAAAAAAATTTTTTGGTAAAAATTATCTCTTTTTCTCCTAGTCCCCTTCCCATACTAATATAGTCTTTTTTTAAAACATCAACAATGGTATTAAAGTCCCCTACACACCAATATTTTCGCTTTACCTCACAAACTAATTATTTTATCATTCAGTCCCATTATAAAACTTCTGGTTATCATTTGGGCATATATCCCCACTAATAGTAATTTGTTTTTTGAGGACTAATTATTTTTATCATTAAAATCTGTCCTTGTTCATCTGCACAGATTTTTTTCTTTGATCTGCCAATGCTATAAATAATACACCCAACTTGGGATATTCTAGATATTTTTGTGCTGTTTTTGGATTATGTTCCTCCTGTAGCATATAATATCAAGTTTTGTTTAGTTAGTTGGTTAATATTTTGTTTCCTCTTGATCTAAGGAGATTAATCCATTGAATGTTATTGAGAGTAATTTAATCTCTTCTTCCATTGTTAATTCTGAGTCTACCTAAACTTCCTATTTGTTCTTGCTTCTCTTTGGAGTCTTGTTCTTAGTCCTTCTCTCCTTGGGTATTCTTTCTTTTTCTTTGCCTCTCTCTCCTTGAATCCTTTCCTGTATTCCCTGTTGCTGATCTTCTTGTTGGTCCTCCTGACACTCTTGCTTTCTGACTCTTCTTACTGCTCCCCTCTTCATCTGTTTCCATCAACTGATCATAAAGTTCTTGTGACTTTCAATATATCAATTTTACTCTTCTTTCTTGCCACCGTCACCAGCATTCCTTCAGGGACCAGCCATTGGAACCAGATGTTTTGTTTATTCAGTAGTATCGCCAGAGATCTGTAGTTCTTCTATCTTACATGCCTCGGAATTGTGTTTCAAGGTCAGATGAGCTCTTTTCTTTATACACATCGCCATCGCTCATCATTTGTGATTCTATGTACAGTGTCTCTCACATTTTTTTCTGACGAACCTGATGTGACCTCTCTAGGCAGCTTAATTTCGTCTGCATAGTTTGTATGGAGATCAGTAGACCTCATCAATTCTTCTCACTATTTCCTGCTGGTCCCTTTGCAATGCCTGCTTATTAAGTGGGACATTATGTCTCCCAGGTCTTCTTCGGATTCCATTACATATTTTGGAACCTCAAATAGAATGCGCACGTTCCATTTTGAATGGATAATCAAATCTTCTAAGTCTCTGTTCATCTCTATTACTTTCCTGCTCCATCCATCCAATCTCTTATCTATTTGTTCAGCTTTAGTTTCTATATACTTTATTTTTTGTTCATTCTTCTCCATGGTTGTTGGATCTGTCCATCTCTTTTCTAAATTTTGAATGTTACCCTTCATCTTCCCCCATTTCCATCTTCATTATCTTGTATGTTTATTAACCATTGTCTTGCATTTAAGCATCATTTCCTGGATAGCTGTAATGTTTGCTTCGCATCGTCTATCATGTTTGCTCGTGTGCTTATCTTTCTGTGTTTTCAACATTCTGTCTATTGTTTTTTGGCTGCTAGAGATGCAATATACATTGATGAACCAGACATTCATTTTTTTCCCTTCAGGTTCACTGTTGTAGTACTGTCATATTCCTAACTTTCATTGTAAACATCTTTCCACTTTAACCATTCACTGTTTAATTTTTCTTTTGTTATTAGTTCTATGCAATAGTTTTCCTTAGAAATATAAATATATTTTCCCACTTATGATATTCTAAATTATCAGATTTGATTCAATCTTTTATAGAATCTGAAACAAACTGAATCACCAAAATTAAAGAAGATAGAGAAGGGAGAGAGCTAAAGGGATGACAGGAAGGATAATATCAAAAATGAGAGAAAGAAGAGAGAAAGAATGTAATATAATATCCTAAAAATACTTGTTGTAAATTGTTCTTATACAAATATTTTATATTAACTATTTATGGATATAACAACTGTATTCTTTATCTTTAACTGTAAAGTGCAGTTTCCTTCAAACAATTCTATATTCCACTTCTTATATATATGACCTTACTTATTTCATTAGTTGTTAGTAATCAATCAATCAATCAATAATCATCAATAGTATTTCACCAGTTTTCACAGTTTCATATCCTTAAACTTTTAAATTCTTAATAAATTCAATCAAACCTTAATCAAAAATGTTATTTCATTAATTATATTCTATGAAAGAAAGTCCAGTAGTATTCAGTCACTTTTCTTTCCTTGTCTGTTCATGTTTTGTTTAATCACAGTCTGTTACATCAGTTTCTCTTCTCTCGTATATCTCAAAATGTCACTTCCGTTCTTGGGTTTAGTCATGTCTCTTACTTTCTTCCACTGTTTTTTCTTCTTTTACTTTTACAAGTCACAGATCCATCAGGTTAAACTCCAAATTCCTAGATAATCAGTCTAAATCAACTCCAAATTTTTCAAAATAAGTCCAAGATGGCCAAACACTCACATGTTGGAGCAAATGAGGTCTCCCTCGAAGCTGTCAACAGCTGCCACTGTCAAACTTCTCCTCGGGCTTCCTCACACCTTCATCTTCCCCTCTAAGGTCTATGTGCCCCTCACCGGGGCCTCCAAACGTGCAGATTGGGGATGAGAGAGCAGAGCTTGCTCTTCTCTCCCTATCCTGCCACAGTGCTGCAACTGGAAGTCTAGAAACTCCAAACTAGAATTCTCATGTAAACACAATTGTCCAGGATCCAATCTGGGTCAGTCACTGGGACTGGAGGTTTTGTCTTCCAAGCTTTCAAATTGGTGCTGGAGCCCATCATCAGGGAAGTTCTCTCTAACCAATTGTCCAGGCCCTCACTATTAAATATACATCACATGGACTTCCTGCTCCTTTCAAAAGTCCATGATGCTTGAAAAAGTTGAATTAAAAACAAATAGAGAACCACCAATGGCAAGGTGGATGGATTCAATCATGAGAGCAGTTAATGGATCAGTGACCGACCTTGAAGAAAGATAATTCAGGAGTGAATCTAGATGTGTAATCACTAAGAGCTGACATTGACTTGAAGATGCTTAATCAAGCAAGCAGAAATAGTCAGGATAACTAGATTTTCACTCAGTAGTCAATTAATACAAAACTGGTGAAAATTTTTTGCCCCTTTGAATCTGCTAATCGTTATTAACCTTGAAGCTAGAACACTAGAACAAGTGCAAGCTGTACATGAATTGTAAAATGCTACAGCAAGTAGATACATTTGTGTACTTTCATAGAATGTTTTCTCTAATAGGAAAAAAGGCAGAGACACTCAAATAGCGGAAGAAAGGTAATCAGTAGTGGCTTGTTGAAAGAAGCAAAAATAGCCATATATAAGGAAGCAGCACACATCAAAAAGCTCACCTCAAAGAAGTCCCTCACTATGCTGCTTCAGAGATAGTCAAAAAGTAATGAAGGGAACTTGACAAACAATTAGCACTTGAAAATAATTAGCTGACAAGTATTTCCAACTGTTTCTTTCACAAGAGCAAATGTGTGACGCATAGCTATTGCAAAAAAAAAGAAAAACATCAAATTATATTCAGTTGCCAGCAGACTCCAAAGACTAGAATATCTGATGATTATGTTAGCTGATTTAAAAGTTCCTTGATCATATTGGTGTGTAATAAAGACAAAGGTAAAGTTTTATCTTGTTCAGTCATGTTTGACTCTAAGGGGTAGTGCTCATCTCCATTTCTTAGCCAAGAAAGCCAGCATTGTCTGAAGACATCTCTGTGGTCATGTGACCAGCATGACTATAAGCCAAGGTACATGGAATGCTGTTCCTTCCCAGTGAAGTAATACCTATTTATCTATTCACATTTGCATGCTTTTGAATTGCTTGGTTGGCAGGAGCTGGGGCAAGTAACAGGAGCTCCCCCTATTGTGTACTACTCCAGCTGACAAGCTCAACATCTTTATCTACTGAGCCATTGAGCCCTCTTCACTGGTGTCTAATAAAGAACACTTTAAAAATGTATAGGATAGCATTGATTATCAATTATTTTCTGGATAGGGTAAGTCAAGTAAATGGATGAAAATGCACAAAATTAATCTGACCCATAAAATGCTGGTCTCAGTTGTGAATTGGATCATTTGCATCCACAAGATCCTCTTTACCCAAGGTAGCTAATGTTTTCTTTTAAAAATTCTGAAGTATAGATAATAGTTCTAGCTATTCAAAGGCAAACTCACATGATTTAAGTATTACCAGATAGTAGACCCCAGCCCAGGAGCCAATTTAAAGAGTGAAACTTGGCTCATCACAGATGAGATCTGTGTTTTCTTTGCATATTTGCTTCTGGTCCAGCTCAATTGTACATTGTATGATAGTGATTTGGCTTTATATTACAAGAAGAATACCATATGTCACTGTTATTTAGTAGAAATACAGCTAATTGGAGTGTTTACATGTATTGTAAAAAAGAGAGGAAATGGATTAAAATGGATTAAAATGGATTAAATTTAATTCTGGATGGAAAGGGAAGAAGAAAGTGACTAGTAGCAAAGTGGATAGGCTACAGAGATGGTATTCAGAAGTTCTGACCAGTTCTGGAGAACCAGTAGAGGAAAATTTGAGTAGTTCAGAGAACCAGTAAATACCACCTTTGACTGGCCTTGCCCCTATCTATTCTCTGACTCCCGAGTCTCAGGTCAGCTGGGTCTTTTGTTGTCCTCCACAGGAGAATGGAGCTGGAAAGTGGGTTTGTGAAGTGGGGAGGGAATGGAGATTTTACAGTATCTTTCCCCTGCCATGACCACTAAGCCATGCCCACCAGAACCAGTAGCCATGCCCACAGAACCAGTAGTAAAAAAATTTTAATCCCACCAATGATGGGCTACAGTAGCAACGGTAGACCTGAAAAATCAAGTTAGAAACAGGTTGTCATGAAGAAAATCACTAAGAATTGATACCAATTTGATGGCACACAATCAATCAAAGTTAAATTTTCCTGACTTCAGTAAGATTACTAGATTTGAAGCTACATTTCTGCTAACATATGGTACAACAACCTCTCCCCCTAAAAATTAAGGAAATAAGAATATAAAGAGTCTAGAATACAAGCATAATAAATTTGCTGAGTTAAGAAAGATCCTTTAATTGAGTCATTCATTTTTATCATTCCATTTTAATATTTATTTCATAGCATTGCAGTTTCATTTTTCTCAGGGCAGCATGGAATAGGCATACTGTGGAATCTTGTTGCTCAATACTGAGCTACACGTATTCTCTTCTATAAGGCATAACTGTATTATCATGAAATTCAATACATAGATTTACAACACAAATCTATATTTCAGTTAAGCCATGCTTCACCTTATATCCCTTTTCAAGTGCGCTGGGAAATTAAAAAAACATAATGTAGTATCTCTATTGATGGAATGCAGTATTAAAATAAAGACTTGTGTGCATATTTTAGGGAGCATTCTCTATTTCAAATCTGAATCTTACTATTATAGATGATAGGAATGCCTGTTTCAGAATAACAGAGTTGAAAGAGACTTTGGAGGTCTTTTTGTCCAAAGCCCTGCTTAATTAGGAGACCCTATAGCATTTCAGACAAATGGCTGCCCAATTTCTTCTTAAAAATCTCCAGTAATGGAGCATCCACAGCTTCTGAAGACACATTGTTCCATTGATGAATTGTTCTAACTGTCAAGGAATTTCTCCTTATTTCTAGGTTGATTCTCCCCTTGTTTACTTTATTTCCACAGTAGGAATCCATGGCAATATTTTTTACATATCAAATTTATTTCCTATATTATTAGCTGAAAGAAGATGTATATTAAAAAGCAAACAAAACACTTGTCTATCTCTAAAATATTTCATTCAAGATAATTGCAGATCCTGTTAAATATAGATACACTTCAATACATCAGAATTTCATGTTCTTATTGGGAAAACAACAATATGTCACTGAAAATACAGCTGAAAGCATCATTTTAATACTGTCTTTCTCTTTTCTGAGTTTGAAAAGAGCATGGGAAGATACGAACTATTTCTACAACAGCTAAAAGAATTGTAGAGTCACAGAGTTCAAAAGGCCATTAGTAGTTATCTCATGCAATTTTTTTCTGCTCAGTGGGGGATCCATTACAGCATCTCTGACAGATGATCATTCATTCATCATTCTCTGTTTAAAGAATTCTAGTAAATTCTAGTGAATAAATTTACTGCTTCCTGAGCAGCTGGTTCCACTGGTAAACAACTCATCTGTTCAAGAAGTTTCACCTCACCCTCACCACATGAACTAGAACAGGGGTCCCCCAACCCCTGGATTGCAGCCCGCTATTGGGCTGTGAACCATTCAGAACTGGGGTGTGGAAGTGGCAAGTGAGCGTGCACACATCCCCACTTGTGTGAGCAGCTGATAAGTGTGTGCATGTGCACTTCTTTGCACAAGTGGTGTGCCCACTGCTGATGCAAAATGGAACTGCACCTCTGCACCTGTGCACCTGTATGCTGCTTACACAGAACTATCCCCTCTCTTACTTTCCCTCTGGTCCACAAAGCCAGAAAAAAACTCTGAGCTAGAATCTAGAAATTAGAATTTGTCCAAATATCCAATCTCTTTAGATATTTCAGGGAAATCAATCATTTTAATAATATATTTTAAAGATTTACTATTATGAAACCATACACAGGGCTTCTCTCCTGTGGAACTAATATTTTAAACATCATAGGAAGATGAATATGAACTTAAGGCGCCTGAAAAAACTATTAGACAGAAAATGGATTACTAGCAAAGAAAACAATTCTTGAACATTACTCGGCATCCATATTTTGATTATTATGATTACCAACTTCAACTGGAATTCAACTGGAATTCTGAAGAAGGTTTTTTTCCCCTCCTATAATAAATGTGAGCTTCTAACACATTTGTATATGTGCATAGAAATCTCTCTGTATGTGCCTTTCAAAACAGAGCAGACAAAATAGATGATTATTAATGAATGGTGATTTTTAAAAAACCGCCAGTAAAATAAGGTGCCAATTGATAAACTTAGTTGGTCCCCCACCAACATATGGACAATCCAACTTTCTTTCTTTTTTTTTACAAAATACTCTTCCACAATTTCCATAAATAACAAGTGTTAACCTACAGAGAGACCTCAACATACATTTCTGCATACCTATACTGTACTAAGTTACTGAGATCAAGGACTCTTATACTTGGAAAAGTACTGTATACATAGACTGAGAAAACTGTGGAAGAGATCCTTGGCATATTAAGACATTGATTTTTGTTTTTTTGTCAAAAGCAGAGAGTTCAAAAAAGTCCTTTGTGCTAGGTTGTAATCATCAAGAAGCTTATGTATTCTTACTCTTAGGGAGTCTCACTGAATCTGGAGTTGATAGTATCTTTATGCTGAGTGAAACAACTAGTTCTTTTACTCAGATAATGACTGGACATTAAACCCAACCCAACTCACCTATTTTAATTTAGCTTATTGTACGAATCAGCTCAATATATATCATACTATCAGCAGCAAACCTCAAGAGAGACTGAGCTGTGACTTTTCCCACAATCATAGTATTTGGACTTGAAGCTTTTACATTCAGAAGACAAATTCTAAAAGCTATTTGTTGTTCTATTTTTATATTTTATAAAGAAGCTCACAAAACGGAGTGGTGTGGGGGCCTAGAGGTGGAGCTTTCGCCCCACAGTCACAAGGCTAATAGTTCAATCCAATGTCGAGGCAGATATTTCTCTCTCTGGGCATACTGCATTGGAGACAGGAAGAGCATCTGGCCATTAAAACACTTTGCTTGCTCCATTCAGCTGCTCAGACTCTACTCTGCAAGGAATTATGGAGTTGTTAAATGAAGATGATGATAAAGCAGTTCACAAATCAATAAAGCTATATCTATCAAACAAGTTTAAGAAATGAAAGAGTTGGGTTGGGTTTAATGTCCAATCATAGATAATCCATTTAATACAGGATTCTCTGGACCTGTAGCACAACCACATTCTTAGTAACCTTCCTCAGAAGGTTGGAAACAGGATGAAACTTGTCCATCAGGGTGGGATCTTGTGATGGCTTCTTAAGAAGGGGGTGAACCATATCCTCCTTAAAGAGTTTAGGCACTACCTGCTCATCCAAAAATACACTAATCATCCCAGTATCCACCCAAATGAAATCTCCCCAGAGGCTTTTACCAGCTGAGGGGACATGGATCTAAACAGACCAAGATCATATACCCTAGGATCCTGTCCACTTCCTTAAGAGCAGTAGGATTAGACCATTTCCAATTAACTAGTCAGGAACCTACCACAGCCATCTCCACTGGATCAGCCTCCACACTGACATCCAACTGGTAATGAATCCAAGTGATTTTATCTGCATCTTAATAATACAAATTACCATTCATGTTTAATTATGTTGCATTTATCAATATTCCTGAATAATTAATAGCTGATTTGGAATATAAATAAAATCAAGACCTTACAATGAATAGTTTGTTTTAATGTGCCTAGAATATGGAATGGAATATGCTTGGAAGTAGGTTGAAAATTGCCCATCATGGTGGGATCTAGTGATGACTTCTTTAAAAGGGGTTGAATAACATGTATTATATAGAATGTATTATCTGACATTATTGTACAAACTCCAGAAAGACAAAATTAAAATTCATTTTGTTTATTGAGACATAGGACAAAAATTAGATGCATTGGTTTTGCAAAGCTTGGTGACAGAATGTCAGCATTTAGCAGCATATAAAATATAATTTATTTTATTTTATAATTTATTTATTTATTTTTTCAGTAGGGTATAGGTTTAAATTCGAAACTGGCTCCTAACGTCTTCAATATCTTTTTGGTTTTTTTTCAGAAATATAACTGCTGTGAAAAGCTATCTGGGAGACAGTCATATAAACCTGTACATATTTTATTTTTAACAAGTCTTATTTAATTTCCTTAAATTTTTAAAGTGAATATTATGTTAATGAGCCTCTTGGGGGATCATCCTGGATGAACGCATAACAGAGAAAGAGCACTGAAGCTTCAAACAAATTTTCTCCTGACATTCAAGTACCTTGAGTATTAAACCTCAGATGAAAGCCACCTCATGTTTTATCAAACATGTTGTTGGTATCAAGTTTTGACCATGCACTTAAATAAAATGCAAGCCCTGGGACTCTGCAGTTATCCATGAGAAATATGCCAAGAAAGTCAGAACATGCACTTAGTGAATCTGATTAACACGTTGAATCATTTATCACAGAAAGAACCTTTACAATCGCATGCAATCTAGCTTTTTGCCATCATCACCTATTTAATTAAAATGGCTATTTAAAAAAAAGATCCTGCATCCATAGTATCAGTGTGAAAGAGATGAATGTGAGAAATGATTATAAATTATGCTATCAGTATGATAAGAAATATATTATTACAATGCACTTTGCAGTTATTATTCAGACCTTCTGGAAGCCAAGTTAACAAAGTTCTTAAAAACACAGAATTTGCTATTGGGGATAAAATTTATGATCAATTTAAGTCCCTTATTCTATTTGCTTTCAACTGTGTCCAGCTGGATAGAAGAACAAGCAAAGGTTTACCAGTGTATTGCCACCGGAGGTGAAGTCTGAGAAGCTATGACTTCTGGGAGAGTGTATGCACTCTGCTGTGTCGACATGAAAGGTCATCTCTTGAAGAGCTGCTTGCTGCTAAGTAAGCAGAGACTTTATGGGGCATATAAGGCAGCCAAGTTCCAAGTAATGAACTCATTAAGCAAATGAACAAAGAGAGCAAACAAAAGTTTGTCAATAGAATTTGACATATGAGTTTAAGAGGAGCCCTCAATAAATTTTTCTTTTAAGGTTAGAGTGGGTAATTGGCTAAACTGCTAGCCTGAGGGCTCTTCCTCATGGCTGAATTAGATGAATTCTTCCAACCCTTGACTCAGGAGTAAAGTATGCCAGCATTAACTGTGCTGGCTTGATGACTGATATCTATTCTGTATTTTAATTAGGCTGGCAACTAGCACTGACCTGCTGTTAAATTTTCCCATATTATAACATGAAATAATTTAACAACAGTGATTGGAGAATTTTCCTGTCTGTTTCTGCTTCCACTCAGTGTCATATCCTAGTGGAAGAAAAGAGAAAAAAAAATCTAATCAGGGTGCTTAGCATGTAGTGCCATAGCTTTAGATTATTGAAGAGCAAAAGCTTTGAGCAACTTTCAATTTGCCCAAGGTCTGGGTTGCTGGAATTGAATGAATACCCACTGATGACCTTACAGGCTATTTATGTACAGATCTCCAAAAAAAGAAAAAATGTAACTAATTGGCCTATAGTGGGAGAATAGGGATGAAATAGAAAGGAAATCCACCCACTACACTGGAAAAGCTTTATCTTTCACTCTGAGCTTCTTCAGTTTCACCAACCTATCAGCTAGGCTGTTTGTGGACAAAGCATTCATGCTTTTTGTTCTATATGTAAATTGGGTTACTCCAAAAATACAAACCTGATTGGTCAAATAAACTAAGCATTGGAT
>BHFT01032280.1:0-30355 GCA_004320025.1 Laticauda laticaudata
CGCTAACCCTAAAAAAAACTATCACCTATAAATAAAAAAGCAATAAAGTTTTAATTTCATATCTACATTGATGTTAGAGGGCCTTTCCCCAAGCTAGTTCAAGATCAAACTAAGGGGAAGTTTACACTATAGTGCACCTACCTTGAACAAATAACAGTATTACTAGGGGAATGAATAGAAAGGATGTAATAAATATGTCCATAATATTAAGTTTTGCATATCATTTGTTAATAATTTTGGTAATAAATATCATGTACTGGATTGCAGTTACCTTTAGAACTCTTTTAATAAAATTAAAATTTGAAGGAAAAAGAATCTGCAAATGATGATTTTGTACCTGTTATAGACTAAAGAGCCCCTTACCTGGAGCCATTTCATAATCCCTGTTCCATGTTTGTTTCCAGCTTGCTTTTCCCAGACATATAAGAAAAAATTACCTTCCAGAATTCTTTCCCTCCCATTATTTGGATACTGGAAACTGTAGTATCAACACTTACACATGGGTCTTAATATTCTGCTATCCCACAATTTTCTAAACCAATATCTGGTGAGACAAATAAATGCGTTCAGTCAAAAAAAATATTTAAAATGTACATGCACCTCATTGAGATTCGCATGGCCTTTTATCAACAGCAATCTATATTTGATGAAGACCTTCCACGCCTCTATTTTTGGGTGAATTGTGTGAAAGACATGCTCAGTAGCAGAAGACTCTAAGCAGGGAAATCTGAAGGAAAGAATAGACAGAGGAGGAACCAGCAATAAAGTGCTGTCAAGTTTTGGTGATTGTCCTGAATTAAATCATGAGCTTCGAGGCAAGTTCAAAAGAATCCAAAAGAATTTATTAGGAAGAACATGTCGGGCATTTATCCCAGTTGAAATCAAATTCTGACACACGTAATTCCGGGTTCACTTGTGACCCCTGTTTCCCCCCTCCCCCCGGTGTGTCATACATCAGATTCTATCCAACAAAGCGATGTTTTCATTGGCTGGGTGTCATCAATCACACTCTCCAATGAAAGATTTCGGGGGCAGAATATCCGGTTATCCTAGCTCAATCTTTGTAAAGGGGCTTGTCACATAGGCCGATCGGATTTGCAAAAAGCATGTAACAAGGACACAGCGGATGAGGAAAATATTTTCCATGCGTGTTATCCGCTCTCAAAAGTGCCCCAATTTGCATAACAGAGGCGGACAACAACGGAAAAGAACGGCACGGGGAGAGGGACGTAGCCAGGATTGTAAAGCGGGATGCTCCACGGAAGCCTAGCAGATGGAAGTGAGGATGGACAGTGGATGACACATCTGCAGGGCTTCCGGGAGGCACAGCGAAGCAGACGCAACAGCGGAAGGATGCGGATGCTGAGCGGATGCAGCGGATACAGGCGGATGCATCACGGACGACCTATGCGGGGATGCATAGCAGATGCATAGGCGGATAGCAAAGCCGTTCACTGTGGATGCGGGGCAGGATGCATTCGTCAGCCCGCGGATATTAAAAGGATGCAGCTCCAAGCAGGTCACCATTCAGATGAAAGACCTGCTGCCAGACACTCCATCTCCAGCAACACAACCATGGAGGAAGAAGAGGAAGCTTGTGCGCATCTCTTAGCCAGCCCTGGCAAGAGGACAGGGCCACCATCCCACCCTGGGCTTCTGTCTGCTGGGGCTCTCTGCTGCTCGGCGTTGAATCTGCTGGTCTGGGGGCTTTTCTGCTGGTGCTGTCCTGGTGCTGGTGCTTTTCTACTGTGCTTTACCTCTAGCTGGCGCTGCTCCTGGTGCTGTTGTTCTGCTGGTGCTTACTTCTGCTGGCGCTGCTCTGTGCTGGTGTTTGCTGGTGCTTACTCTGCTGGCGCTGCTCCTGGTGCTTTGGTGCTTCTGCTGGTGCTTACTCTGCTGGCGCTGCTTCCTGGTCTGGTGTTTACTGGGGCTTACTCTGCTGCGCTGCTCCTTGTGTAGGTGCTTTCTACTGGGGCTTACTTGCTGGCGCTGCTCCTGGTTGCTGGCTGCTTTCTGCTGATGCTTACTTCTGCTGGCGCTGTCCCTGGTGTGGCTGCTTCTACTGGTGCTACTCATTGCTGGCGCTGCTTCCTGTGCTGGTGCTTCTGCTGCGTGTTACTCTGCTTGGTGCTGCTCCTGTCCTCGCTGGTTGCTGCTGGTCTGCTTTTGCATGCTGCTGTTCTTGTGGTGGTGGTGGTGGTGTTGTGGACCAGAACGCCTAGAAATTCTTCAAATCCTCTTGATGAGGGCCCAGAAGGTTCCTTGCCAGAGCGGAGAAGAGGGCATACGCGGGATGGGAGAAGAGGCAATACTCAATCCGAAGAGACATGAGGATGAGGTGCTCGACATGGCTGACGTGAGAACGAGTGATCTATGGGGAAGTGACACAGGCTCTATCGAGACACCTAAGGAGGAAGCAGGCGGCTTGGAGAGAGAAGGCGGAGAGCCTGGGCTACACTTCAGAGTCTGCCTCGGGTTGGTGGAAGCACATGCACACCTGGTACGGAAGCTGCACCTCAAGGGAAGTTTATTTGGCCCCGCGCGGTCAAACTCCACCGACCGGGAGACCTTAGCCTGAATTGGCCAATGTGCAGCTTCTTTGGAGTGGTGAGATCGCCACCAGGAGGCAGCCCTCTGTTTACCCTCTCTCTCAGGCAGCCACAGAAGAGCCAGTCCTTCTTTCCTGGCCAAGAGTCAGCTCCTGGTGTAGGCAGCCACGAAATAATCTACTGGACGTCCACGACGGAAGGCCCCGCGACAGCTGCACTCCCTGTGGCGGAAGCACGTTGAGGATCCCCCTGACACAGTGGGAGCAAGGAGAGGGCATTCCACCAGAGGACCAACCCACACCACCCCCAGCTCCACCCTCCACAGAAAGCAGGCAGAGAGCAAGGACGGGAGGACAGAGCCACACTGTCTGCTGGAAGATCAGGGAACCATCAAAAGCAGCGTAGATCTCCTCTCTCAGCTGTACACACTGGAACATTATCATCCTTAAAACCACAAGTCCTTCCTCACCTACGTTCAACTCAGACCCTCGATGGACATGTCCAAATCACTAGTACCAGGTGAAAAGGAGAGGATCAACAGGTCTTCTGACAACCCTCCAGGCCCAGCCTTGAACCTTGCTCCGACCAGTCCAGGTTCATGCTCCTCCACCCGGTGATGTCACAGCCCTTCCAAGGCTTTCACAGGCCCTCATCAACACAAGCTACGGCTACCAGGAGTTTCCAGCAACAAAGCAGCCCTTCCCAGTCCAGGCACAGGTTCACTCGCAAACACCGACGCCACAGATTGCCACCATGCACAGATGCCACCCCACACACAGATGCCACCCCGCTCACCATTGCTCAGCTGCAGACCAGACAGCCCCACTACAACTCCTCCTTCTCACCCCACAGCCAAGACCGCGCCTCAGAACATCTCGTCACTCGGTCTCTGGACTGACACCCATGTCATGGAGGAAGGGGGCTCTCAACTATCACAGGACTGAGCCAGCTTTCTCTGAGAGCTCCTCCACACACCATCCCCTGTTTGTTCTTCTCGTAGCCAAGCACCCCAAAAATGGCGCCTCAGACCCAGCACTCCAGCAGCAGCCACTCCAGCACCTGGACCCTTCCCCCCTGAGACCCATGGGCATGCCTCAGATAGTGACTGAGAAGAGTTGCCAGAGACTGGGTTGCTACCTGTTTGGATTTATTCTTTGCTTGGGACGACTTTACTTGGGTCATTTTGCTTTGTTACAGTTTGTTATTAATAAGGTTTATTCTTTGCTTCACAGCCACTTGGTTACAGTTCTTTTAGTCAAGAAAGTCTTTGGTGGAAAACTTTTAGAAATGGTTTTTTAAGTCTATTCGCATGCTTGTGGGTATGGGTAAGGATAGCAGTGGGATGGACAGGGATACCTTTGGATGGGTAATAGCTGTCGGGATGGTAAGGTAGCAGTGGATGGCAGGATACCTGTGGGCATGGGTAATAGCTGTGGATGAGTTACGATAGCAGCAGCATAGAATACCTCAGTGCAAGTATAGTGGGGACTGTATGGTCCACCCTCCCAGCTGCCACTCCTATGGCCCTTTACTACTTATTCAATAACAATGTACATCACTTTATCAGACACATTTCAACATAAACACAACTCTTGTATTAAATGCCTGTTCATTGTGCGGGCCACTCAACATACATGGCACAATTCTCAACAGTGTTGATGAGACAGGGCTGAAGGAAGCATTCCATTAGCATTCTATCATGCCTGTCTTGCCACTCTTACCGCTCCAGCATGGGGAGTAGCAAACCAGTGTTCCAGGAGGTTGCGCTGCTTCTTCCATTCACGTGAGGCTCTGTTGGGCCTTTGGCACATCCTGAGTGTCTATAGGTTCGGCCTTGCATCCATTCACAGGGTCCTATGTCCCCATTTTGCCTTGTTGGAGTCACGAGCCTGTTCTGCAAGAACTGATGGTAGCAGCGTGCGCATGAGATTGTTGCAAGGATGCAGCAAGCTTCCACGCATCCTCCTCACGGTTGTGGGTTATTGGCTTGCATGTTTGGTGAGAAAGTACTGGACCTGTTGGCCAGGATGCCAAAGGCGCTTCTCCACACCCCACCTTGCCTGGACAGCCTGTTAGTTGAAAGATCCTCTCTTCACGGGTGCAGATTTGGACGGTGTAGGGCTTCATGAGGTAGTGTTGTTGAGGTGAGAAGGCATCTTCCCCCACGATGAAGTATGGGCACATCTCTTGGTGTGGCGTTGGGCAGGGGTTCTGGATCTGGGAAAGCCCATGATGAGGTTGCGTCTCCAGCTCCTCCTTGAGGTGACTGGCATTGAAAACCTGGGCATCTGAGATGAGCCGCTGCATGACGAGCACTCGATTGTACATGAACTTGTACGTCAAGCATCGACCATCGGCGAAGAGGATGATTGCTGAAGAAGCCCTTGTAGTTTTGATATAGTGGACCCTAGTTGGCTGGAGCTTTCCAGGCCATGTGTTCTGCATCTATGGCTCCAAACCGCGCATGTGGTGGGAAGTTCCACTTCTGATACCACTTCTCTGCAACTTTCTTCTCAGCCTTCTTCAGTGGAGGGGCATTTTGGAGGAGCTCCTTCCAGGTATTCTTCATGATGGGCCTTGCACCACTTCTCTGACCACAATGCTGATGGTGTTGCTGTGGCACCTCCAGCCATATGCACCCCCCTATGCTCCTGTACGTGGGTCCCTGAGGCCAGGTGGCACAGAGTCAGTGGCCACCTTCAGCCCAGAGGTCCAGGCTGGGGCCGGAAGTTGGTGTTTGCCTTGGTCAACCTGCGGTCTCAGGCCAGCACTCCACAACTTTCATCAAAATGGCTGGAAGGGCATCCTCATGAGTTCTTGGATATGCACGAGTGAGTTCTTCGTCTCCTCAGCTCCACCATCAGCTTGTTTATAACAATCCTGGCTCTTTCGCGCATCCATCTTCCGGACCAGACACTTCTTGACGCCTCTTGTTTCCACTAGAACAGTTGAAAGAGCCTGTAGAGGGCTGTCGCACTGTTGATAGAACGATGGCGGCTACCATAAAGGTAGTGTGTGACGATCCATGGTGATATGAGCTGGATCTGTGGAAGAGCAAGACCAGTTGAAGGCTGAAGAGGTCTTTGCATCGCCAGGGCTGCTGGACTGAAGTGAATCCAGGGTTGATTTCTCCCCCTTTTTAATAGCGAAATATTAGGCTCTTTCGCTTGGTGCCTGTTTGCAATCCTCTAGGCATCTGCAGACATCTAAATAAAATCCTGAGATACATCCCCATTATACGAGCTTTGTATGCGAGCTGCATCCGCTTTCATCCTTTCTACGTCCATGCTACTAATGCTGAGTGTCCGTTCCGTGTCCGTTTCGCTTCCTGTGTCCATTTTCCGCTGGAGCAGATGCGAGTTGCGCGCATGCGCAGCGGATGCCTAGCGGATATAGTGGACGCGTAACGGATGACAACGGACGTATATTGGATGTTCCTCGTATGCGTAGCGGATGTAGAATGGATGCATTGGATACTTTTTCTGCTCAAAAAGTTTTGTGCAGCTCAAAACTTTTTGAGTGGATGAAATGTCAGTCGACGGATGCTGGACGTTTAGAAAGTATAAAAAACGGACACAGTGAGTACAGAACGGATGCATCACGTTTACCAACGGATGGCAAGTGTTTCTCTCCGTTTTACATCCTCTTTCCATCCATTGGTGCTTTTGTGACATGGGCTTAAGATAAGCATGGAATGTACTTCTGGTTCCCCCATACCCACACCCACATCCACACACATGGCAACTCGAAAACAGGCATGCTTTACGAGTTGACAGTGGATAGATTTAGTGATAGTGATGACAAGTACATTGGAAGTCCTGAAAGACCAGGTTTGGAACAGATTTGCATGCAGAAAATCTGTGTGGTTCTCAAAGAGTTGACAATGACTTGATTGCACCTTATCAAGTCCATGCTGCTCTGAATTAATGTCATGTAAGGAAGACATTCAATACTCTAAGGCAGCAGTCTCCAATCTTTCTAGCTGTGCAGACTAGAGGAGGAATGGTTCTGTGCAAGCAGTGGGAGAGTGTGCTCCATTTGCACAAGCAGCAGGAATACGTGCCTGCCGTTCACACAAATGGAGCTCCACGCGCATGCGCTTGCTCATCTGCACCATGCATAAGTGAAGCTGCATGCACATGCACACTCGCTGACTGCTTCTGTAGCCCATATATGAATGGACCACAGCCCAGAAATGGGCCACAGCCTGGGAGGTGAGGACCCCTGTTCTAGGGCAATTCATTTCAACTAGATCAGGGGCTTCCCCATTGACTTTGCTTGCCAGAGGTTGCAAAAGATGATCACATGACCCTGTGGGACACTGCAACTCATAAATATGAAACAGTTGTCAAGCGTCTGAATTTTGATCACAATTCCATGGGGATGCTGCATTGGTCATTACTGTGAAAAACTATCCTAAATCATTTTTTTCAGTGCTAATGTAACTTTGAATGGTCCGTAAAAAAACTGTTGTAAGTCTAGGACTACCTGTACTTTTCTACTTTCATAGATTGTTTGCTACATATTCAGCTAACTTTTAAAATACAAGGTAAAGCCACACAAAAGCAGTAAAAAAAAAAAACAACAGCAGCAGAAAAATATTCCTTTTGACCACAGATAATCAGGTATCTTCATCAGTCTCCTACAATTTCATGTTGTTCCAAGTAGACTTCTTTCGGGAGGTTATCTATGGTTCACTGCAATTAGTTCTGTTCCCAGAACCTGGTGAAGGAGAGAAAAGTTTCACCCCACGCAATTGAATACAATCAATATTCAAAATTGCATGGCAGTTACTGGTGTTTTCCATAAGGAAAACTGGTGTTTTCTATAAGGCTCTTGCTTCGGTAGCTATTTTTGGTGTATTCATAAGGTTAAATAACTTTTTTTAAAGTTTTCTTCCACATCAAACATAGGACTGTTCTTAAGAAGCAAATCTTTCTGAATTGTCTCAATTGTTGGAGAATTGTTCAGAGCGCAGTCATAATCTCATTTTTTTCTAATTTTTTTAACCCAACAGCATATAATATATACAACTACTACATGAAGTATGTCAAAATGAGAAATTACCGAGGGAGAATTATGATTAGATCCTAGTATATTTATTTATTTACTTATTTGATTTGTCAATCGCTTACAAGATAACAGGTAGAAGCATAAACTTGAGTAAGAATACAGGAAATAGGTACAAATAAATGGGGATAAAAGGACAGGGATGGTAGGCATGATTGTGCACTTATGCATGCCCCTGGATTTAAACTGATCCCTTTTACGTTCAAAATTAGATTCTTAAATCAAAATTATGATCCTAGTTAACAGACTTACAAGCTGGATTTAAGCTGATTTGAGTCATTCTTAGCCAAAATGTGGCTATCAAATAACTATTGCTCCCTTCTCTGATCAAACAGCTACTGCCCTACTTATCGAAGTGAAAAAGTTGCTTAGTGAAACTAATATGATCTTACTTGACTTTCCTTTTACAGATGGTCATAAATTCAAGGACTGGTCAAAAAGTTACTTTCCCTCCCCACCCCATTAACCTGCTTTCCAGCTCTGTTCTCTTGTGCAGGGCAACCAAAAAAAGACCTTGCCTATCAACTGGGACTCAGGAGGCAGAGAATAGATAGGGCGGGGCCAACCAGAGGTGGTATTTGCCCGTTCTCCAAACTACTCAAAATTTCTGCTACTGGTTCTCCAGAACTGGTCAGGACCTGCTGAATACCACCTCTGACCTACAGCCTAACTCGGTTCTTTTGTCTTTTAACTGCTCCTTGTTTAAATTATTATTATTATTTATTATCCTTGGTTTCCTGTTGGCCTTGGCTTATTTTATGTATCGAAACCTCTCGTGAGATTCATAAAGAGTATGGAGAGGTTATAAACATCTTAAATCAATGGATAAAATGGCTGGACCTGTTACTTTGGAATCACAGACTCTTATGCAAAAGGTTGACTTTGGGACTTTTTATAAATGCCTGGATTTTTATTTTTGCTGATGTACAGTGCCACCCAGTGGTAAAATTTTATATTTTCCCAAGAATATAGATATTTTTTATAATTGTGTACCTTAAGAGGTTTATGCCATAGTATCCAGGATGGATTGGAAAAGGGAACCCATCCCTGACATGCTTTATCAAGAAACAGTTTAATGAAATAGGAATGGTATAAAACATTGCTTTCCTATAACTGTTATAAACATTTGTACTGAATGATATGCAGAGTAATCCTATATTTCTATGTTTATAATGTTTTTATAGGATAGTACTTAACTTGCAGATACCAGTGGGAACAGAACATTATTCCAGTGGAGACATTCATTATTAATTCTTCATTCCAGTAGCCTTAAATTCATTCTGGAGCAATTCTGCATCCATTTTGCAAATGAAACAAAAATGCCAATTTCTTTGCATTGCCACATTTTTTTATTTTGCTTTTCTCTAATTCAATGGCTGTATTTGCCTAATGTGTACATTTTCCCAAACATTATTTCCTGAATATAAATTCCACATGTTTTCTCCCCTACATCTATATTATAACCTTTTTGAGATGCACACTGGATCATTCCCCAAAGTCTATTCTTAATCTCTAAAAGATATCTTTTCCAAGTTTTGCAAAGCAGCTTGCATCACTTGGAAAAAATGCCTTTTGGTGATTAAGAATAGACTTTGGGGGATGAAAGATAGGTTAGCTCATCAATCAAATGAGATCAAACAAATAAGACCATTATAGGTGGCATATAATTTCCTACACACTTAGATGGATAAAAGTATTGATTGAAATCAAGTAACTTTGAGATTGTGATTACCAACCTAGCTACCATAAAACATGGATTCATTAGGATTAAGGATTCATTAGGATACTTCAGAATATAATCTAGATTTGTGACTATATGGAGAAAAATTGAGGCTGCGAAACAGATTTTCATCATGAATTGCAACTGTTTGTAATGTATAAGGCCTGTACTCGAAAAAGGGAGCAGAGCAGGAGCAGAAAAAGATATTTACAATAATTCCATTCAAATGAAATTACAAGTAAATGAAAATTACAAGTTCCAGAAGGTGGCAGCATCTGCCTGACATTGGCTGAGCTCAAAAGCTTAACCGGGTTGACTCTGGTTAGTATTGGATGGAGAACACTCCAGTGCCTATGGGCACAACTGGAGAATTATCAAATATTCTGGAAAAAAAACATGATAAACCACTCCTTTTTCCAACAAAATTGTGTCTGTGTTAGCATGCAGTCCCTAGGAATCAAGAGTATCTTTTTAATGAATCACTTAATATTAAATAACTTCAGTTATGACTTTGACAGCCACACTTGAATTATATGAAAAGGCTGTGGAGGACGTTGCCCCCCACCAGAGAATGAAATATTTGGTGGAATATTAAAAGAGGCAGAATATTATATTTCCCCAAAGGAGAAATTGAGAAAAAAGTCTTTAAAAAGGCAGAAAGCAGCTCCAAAATCCTCCAGCAGATGCCTGAAGACTTTCGAGCTGGATATTTTGTGCCCATTAAAGCCCATGTCACACCGAACCAACGGATGCCAAGAGGATGTAAAATCGGACAAAAAAGCTTTGCCATCCGTTGGAAAACGCGATGTACTCACTGCCTCTCCGTTTTGGCTTCCTCTCTAATCCATCCAGCATCCGTTTATGGACGTTTCATCCGCTCCAAAGTTTTGAACTGCCCAAAAACTTTTGCACAGAAATGTACCAGTTAGCGTACTTATGCACTACCGCTATCGCATCGCCTACGCATACATTATGCATCACTATATATCCGCTAAGCATCTGCTACACATCCGCGCAAACTCGCATCCGCCTGGAGCAGGGAGGAAGCGGAACGGATGCAGATACGGATGCAGCACGGAAACAAAGCGTTTAAAATGGAATAAAACGTTCGCCAGAGGGGACCTATCTCGGATACATTTAGGATGCTCAGGATGCGTAGAGGATCCCTAGAGGATGGCCTAGCGGGAAAAACCTATAATTTCCTATAAAAAGGGGGAGCAACTCATCTGCATCTCACTTTCAGACCAGCAGCCAGCTGTGCAGCACCTCTGCAGCCTTCATCTGACTCTTCCTCTCGCCACAGCAATCCAGTTCATGCTCCACCGTGGATTGTAACAAAGTCCTTTCGCAGCCAACGCATCGTTCTTGCAACAGTGCAAGCCATCTGCAAGGCTCTGGTGAACTCTACTGCTAGAGAGAAAAAAGAGGCAGCCAAAAGAGTCTGGATCCGAAGATGGTTCACCAGAAAGCAAGAGGACGGACTGTCCAGCAAGCTGATGGTGGAGCTCAGGAACGAAGACACTCGGGCGTTCCAGCACACTTCATGGAGGATGCGTCCAGCCATGTTGCACGAAGTTGTGCAGCCCTGAACCCAGGTTGACCAAGCAGAGCACCCAGATTCCGCCCCAGCCTGGACCTGGGCTCAAGGTGGCACTCACTCTGCGCCACCTGGCCTCCGGGACCACCATACAGGAGCATGCAAGGACGGCTGGAGGGTGCAATGCCAACACCCATCAAGCATTGTGGTCGAGGAAGTGGCGCAGGCCCATCATTCGAAGAGAATACAGTGATGGAGCTCCTCCAGTCCCCTCCACTGAAGAAGGCTGGAAGAAAGTTGCAGAGCAAGTGGTATCCAGAAGTGGAACTTCCCCCCACACCGTTCAGGAGCATAATGGCAAACACATGGCCTGTGCAAAGCTCCAACTCAACTCAGGCTCCACTGTATTTCAAACTCCAAGGGCTTCTTCAGCATCGTCCTCTTCGCCATGGTCGATGCTGACTACAAGTTCATGTACATCGAGCTTCAGGCAAGGACTATCTTCAGATGCCCAGGGAAAGCAACGCAAGTGTCCTCCAAAGGAGGGGCTGAAACGCAACCTCATCGCGGGCTTCCCAGAATTCAGACCCCGCTGCCCAATGGACACACAGAGATGTGCCCTACTTCATCCGTGGGGGATGACGCACTTCTCCCTCACAACCTACTCTCATGAAGCCCTACACCTCCAGACGCCTCAACCCGTAAAGAGAGGATCTTCAACTACAGGCTGTCTCAGGCAAGGTGGGTGGTGGAGAACGCCTTTGCGCATCCTGGCCAACAAGTTCCAGGTTCTTCTCCACCACCGATGCCAGCATAGCCCAGAGATTGTGAGGAGCATCATGGAAGCTTAGCTGCTCCTGCACAATCCTCCATGCGCACGACTCCGCTACCCCAGTGTTACAGACAGCTTGGTTGGGACCCTCCAGCAAGGCAATGGGACATGGAGCCTGGGGAATGGAGGCAAGGCCGAAACCTGTGAGAAAACACTCAGGATGTGCAAGCCCCAACAGAGCCTCTCAACGTGAAGGGAACAAGCAGCGAACCTCCTGAAGACACTGGTGCAACTCCCCCAGCTGAGCGGTGGAGAGTGGCAAGACAGGATATAGATGCTTTAATGGATGCTTCTTCGCCTTCTCATCATATGGGATGAGAATTGTGCCATGTATGTTGGGTGGCCTACAATGAACAGGGCGTTTATAAAAGAGTTGTGTTTGTGTTGACATGTGTGGATGATTATTACATTATTATTGATAATAAAGGGCCAAAGGTGTGGGCAGCTGGGAGGGTGACCATACAGTCCACTATTGCTTGCACTGGATGGTTTATCTATCCCACATGCTAAATACCCATCCCAAAGGTATCCCTGCCCATACCACTGCTATCCTTACCCATCCCACAAGCATTGCAAAGGCTTAAACCATTTCTTAAAAGTTTCCACAAGACTTTATTAAAAAAAGAAATGAAAGCTAAGTGTATGAATCAAAAATAGAATTTATTACAAGAAAGCTATAAAAACAAACATGAGTCTCTGGCACTCCTTTGGTCCTCAGTCCAGTGAAGGGTTCCAGGTGCTGTGGGAGGTGGCTGTTGCTGGAGTGCTTGTCATCAGCTCCTCCAGAAGCAGAAGCAGCAGAAGCCCCAGCCCCAGAAGAGCGAGCCCATGTTGGCAGAAGCCCAGCAGAACAGAGTGAGGGCCAGGGAGCAGGATGGTAGTCCTGTCCCTCTTGCCAGGGCTGGCAGCAGATGGCTGAGGCTTGCTGTTTTCGCATGGTTGTGGGGTTCCTGGCTGGCAGGGAGGCTGCAGGAACCAAGGCTGGCAGGAAGGCTTGGCACCAGGGCTGGCAGGAAGGCTTGCAGGTAGGCAGGCACCAAGGCTGGCGGCAGGCAGACAGCAAAGCAGCACTGGCAGGGCAGGCTGGCAGCAGGCTGGCAGGCAGCACCAAGGCTGGCCAGGAAGGCTGGCACCAAGGCAGGCACCAAGGCTGGCAAGGAAGCTGGCACCAAGGCTGGCAGGAAGCTGGCAGGCAGCCGGGCACCAAAGGCTGGCAGGCAAGACATGAACCAAGGCTGGCAGGAATAGGCAGGCAGCAAGGGCTGGCAGGCAGACTGGCTGGCAGCAAGGCTGGCAAGGCAGGCTGCAGGCAGGCTGGCAGCAAGGCTGGCAAGGAAAGGCCAGGAGGCAAGGCTGGCAGGCCAGGCTGGCACAGGTCGGCATGGCAGCTGGCACAAGGCTCTGGCAGGGAGGCTGGCAGCAAGCTGGCAGCAAGGCTGGCAGGCAGGGCAGGCAAGGCAGCCATCGCCGCTAGGGTCTTTCCTCTGAATGGCACCTGCATTCCTGAAGCTGCTTCCGTTAATTACCGTGCGGGCTGACGCAATGCATCCTCACATGCACAATTAATGCCATGATCCCATGAGGCTTCCGTGAGGCTGTGCATGGCTGGCACCGCTTCATCTGCTTGGCATCCATTCTGATCCTATATCCGGTTCCACATCCGCTTTGCTGAGCCCCCCGAAGCCCCTGCGGATGCGCATCCGCTCCCATCTGGCTTCCCATCCGCTGGGCTTCCGTTCCGCATCCGCTCTGCATCTGCCCTGCATCCTCCCTCCGTCCGTGTTATCCGCTGGTTATTGAAATTTTTTGCACTTTTTTGAGAGCGGATAACACGGATGGAACAATTTTGACAACGGATGGAACATTTTGCTCGTCCGCTGTGTCCTTTTTGCATCCGTTGGGCGGTGTGACATGGGCTTTAGAAAGACTGGGCCAATCTATTCACAAACAAAACATCTTCAGCTCCAGTTTGTGGGATTAAGAATTTGCATTCCCGCCATCCAATTTCTAAGGACAGGACATGACCTTTTCGGTAGTGGTGGGATTCAATTTTTTTTACTACTTGTTCTGTGGGTGTGGCTTGTAGGCGTGGCAGGGGGAGGATACTGTCAAATCTCCAGTCAGAAATGGTATTTGCCAATTCTCCAAACTGCTCAAAATTTCTGTTACCGGCTCTCCAGAACTGGACAGAACCTGCTGAACACCACCTCTGCTTTTAGGACATAATAGGATTAACCACCACCCATTAAAATAGCAAAAGACATAAAATCACCTTTATTGCACAATCCCAAGAACAGAAACCTATAAAAATCTATCCACTGATTCCGCCATTTTATCAGCTGTACTAGAACTATGCTGTTGTTGGTTCTGCTTTTCAATAAACAGAGTCCTTTTTTCCAATCAGCCTCCAATTTTATTTCCAGCGCCTTTCTCCTGGCTTGGAACCAGACTGGATTTTTCTTCCTACCGCTGCATATGCCTGGGACTTTAAGTTATGGATCCATGTTCAGTTTTTGCATATTGAAGTAGGGTTGAAAATGATACTTTTCTGAAGCTTGCATTGGGGGTGTCAAACTGGTGGCCCACAGGCAGGCCCACACCAGCTCCATAAAGGGGGAAACATTGCAAACCATCACGTGACAGCAACGTGATGTCGCAAGTTTGACACCCGTGGTGAACACACATGTGGGTCAACAATAGTCTGTGTTGGAGTACTTTCAGACATCTCAAAGCCACTTGCAAAGGGAATTGATTCACATAATTGTCAATACCATTACTGAATGTATGTGATCATACTGGGACATTTTTTTTCGCCTGCTCAAGTCATACTAATTGATTGATTGATGGCCGGGAACTCTCATTTGCCCCAGCCTGTGGCTATGTTTTATTTAGATCTCAATCACCAGCCAATAACCAAGCATTGTACGGGTTCACCTGCCAGCAGAGAAGGGCATATTCTGATTATCTGCTGATTCTCTACAAGCACCACAGATTAACATTATTTATATCCTAGCAACTTTAAAAGTCAGACCGAATCACTTAAGGCTGTCTGCTTTGTTTCAAATTGGAATCAAACTTAAACAACCAAAAGCCATCTAATCTGACAGTGCTTTTAGTGTTACCTTAGATATAACAGGTACATTATGTTGACAAGGAAAGGATAAAGTACACTGTTGTGCCAACTCTGCCTGTGTAAATATAAAACATGCAAAATAAATAAAGTGGTTTTTTCAGTCTTTTCACCTTCCCATTTTTCTCCCTTAGTATGTTAAGATACATTTCTATGCTGCTGGCACATCAACAAGTTTAATTACTATATCTAATCATTTGCCCCAAACCACTAATGAAATCATGTTCTCACAACAAATGTGACTTCACCTGCTGTTTTTCAGCTTGCTGGGGCATTGCAAAACAAAAAACAAAAAACTGGGGTTTGTAATTAACAGAAGATCAGCAGTATCGTTTGCCTCCCTAGTTCATGAAAGGGGGGAAACTAATTTAAATAGGAAATTATATATAAGTAGTTAATAACTGAACTAGGTTCAACAGCAATCATTTAGAAAGCTGGCCTCAGCTTTATTGAGTAGCTCAGGGCTGTCAAACTCCCAGTCCATGGGCCAGATGCATCACATGCTGGCCACACCCATGCCTGGTTTAGTGAAGTCCCAATACATCATGTGACGCCGCCATGACGATATGAGTTTCATACCCCTGGGGTAGCAGAATCTAGAATCATAGAGCCATAGGGCTGGAAGGGACTTTGGAGGTCTTCCAATCCAACCCCCTTCCCAAGGCAAGGATCCTTATATCCTCCCAAACAAAGGGTTGTGCAATTCTTGAAAACCTCCAGCAATGGAGCACCCATAACCTTAAGAGGCAAGCTGTTCCAGTATTAGTTTCTTGTAGCATGCTGAAATATATAGAATCTTGGTTTGGTTCATCAAACCAGTCCTTGTACTACTTTGCCATCCCAAAGGACGTGTTAAGTAAATGTACACAACCAAGGTTAGCCTATTAAGAAACAAGTTCTTGAATCATATCAAGATGCAGAAGTCTTATTTAATATCTAAAAAGCAATCTTTTTAATGAATCTGGCCAATTTAAATGGTCTTCCGTTTTACCAATCCAATTCTATCAGGAGTTAACAACACATTTTAAAAAAATTAAAAATCAATTTTAACAAAGGGTTAAGAAAAACTATAGTGGTCAACAAGGGTTAAATTAAGTAACAAAATTACAAAAACTTCTCACTAGGACACTTAACATCTTGACTTCCAGGTCCTGGAACCCATCTAGATCTTTCTGAAACTCCAGCAGGGTTGAGGCCAATCTAATCTCAATGAGTATAATGGCTGAAGGCATATTTCTGTGGTTCCATAAAATGACATTCTTTAATGGAACAGTCCTGCAAATAGCCCAGCCCTATATCATGAAGGGCTTTATAGGTGACAATCTATAAAATCCTTCAACTTGAATTCTAACCGGAAGCTCACTGAAGCAGCTGCAGCAATCTGAACAGTCTTCTAGAGGAGCACCATGCACAGCATTAAGGAAATGACCAAAGGGTGAGCAACAGTGACAAGAAGAGACATAAATCATGCATAAATGAAGTTGTGCAGAATCCTTCTCCCTATAGTTGCCACTTGCTCTTTCAACAGGAGCCAGGAGTCCAGGAGAACCTCAAGTAGTGTCACCCTATCCAAAATCAGAGGCTGGAAAAGCCTGGATCCAAAAGAATCAAAACCCACAGCCTTTTCTTCCCCACTGAGACATAACCTCCAAATCATCACTTAACCCCAGCAAAAAAGTTAAGCAAGGAATGAATCATCAACATATTGATGACACCCTATGTTGTCATAAAAACCTCACCATAAAAACAGTTTCATGTGGATGTTAAATAGGAATGTTTACATCACATATGTTAAAGAATTCTAAGCATCTAAGTGCTTTCAAAATATCAAAATTTCATAAAGAAAAAATGAAATATAATTTCATAATGAAAGCAATGTTTGCATGAATTCCTCACTGATGTCAAAGATACAAAGAAGGATCAGACCTGGTTCCTAGTTAGGTGTAACATGAAACAATATTTCAACATTGTATTTGAGACTCTAATAAGTCACAAAATCAGTAGCAATGGCAGGACAATTAACATAGATATGTCTGTGAAATCACCAGGAGTTGAACCTAAAATAAGAAACGTTTTTTAAAAAATAAACTTTTTTTTTATTAACAAAAAGCACTAAGAGTTATAAGAGATATGGGCCCTATCATGAAATATTGCAAAGTGGCACATTGGCACACTCTAGATAATAGCTAGTATTTTATTTTGTCCTTCTTTTCTTGTTTTTCTCCTCTCATTCACCTGGATGATACTATTGGACTATTGACTTTACAGCAAAAATGGAAGAAGAGAAATGAATACAGTTCATTTCAGTTGAAAAATGAATACAGTTCATTTTTCAAAAAATGATCAGAACATCAAGTGGCTGGAACAAGATTGCCCACTACCTGAAAAAGCCACGTCATTTGAAATCGTTTCCATTTTAGTGCAGTGTGATACATGAAGTGTTTTTTCCCCCTAAGACCTTGAAATAGTTTCTGTCATAGAGTTCACACTATTAATGCAATGCGACTGTAATAGTGCATATTCTTAAGCCATCAGCCAGGCTAAAATGGTGACTGTATTTGGAAGTGGGTGGGAGCTCTTACCTCCTTGACACCTGGGAAAAACTCAACGTGAATTTTGATTTTTTTTTAAAAAATATCCATTTAGGTATGGACAACGTGATTTATCATACTGTGTGCAGAGATTAACTTATGCCAGAGCTCATGCTGCTATAACATCTGCTTGCAAAAGCAGCGCTTAGCTCTAGAATGTAAGTAGGGTTGTAGAGGAGTTAAGGACTTGCAGGCTGGATGGTAATTTTCAGCATTTTATTGCCCCCCAAAATAGAGCTACTAAGAGATGGAGAGGTGAGGGGAGATGGCATTTAGACCAGAAGATACAGAGAAATATAGTTGGTAACTGTGAATAGTCAATAAATGAGTAAATTGCTAAACAAGGATTATCTGTAGTGAAATACACTGTATGAAAAAGTTTAAAAGAATGGGATGTCTATCATGGATCTGGGAGAAAGGAAAGAAGAAATGAGAAGGAGAGAAGAATATCTGCTCAAATAGAAAACACAAATCCTGTACGAAAAAGTATTTAAAGAGAGATGAATCACTCAAAGTAATGAATAGGCAGTGGACATAAAGAAAGAGAATCTGAAAACTGCCTGGAACAGAGTGAAGAAACATATGTTTACTCTGTGTGATAGAAATATGTGGAATTATATTACAAATACAGGTAAGCGGCATGGTGGCCTAGAAGTGAAGACACTTATCTCCCACTCGGAAAACAGATTGAGAGTTCAATTCTAGGTAATAGATGTTAATCTATCACAGAGGTGGTATTTCTTCCTGAAACCCCAAAAACATTAACCTTAGACTGTCTACTATTGATCTCACCCCTTTCTAAGAGGTCTGTAGGGGGTGTGCATAAGCATCCCTGTCCTATTGTTTCTTTTATTTTTTTATTTTTCTTATATGTATCCATGTATCCATAACTATGTTTTACTTATACCTATTATCTTGTAAGCAATTGACAAACCAAATAAATAAATAAAATAAATAAATTCAGCAGGTTCTCACCAGTTCTGGAGAACCAGTAGCAGAAATTTTGAGTAGTTCGGAAAACTGGCAAATACCACTTCTGACTGGCCCCGCCCCCGTCTCTTCTCTGCCTCCCGAGTCCCAGCTGATTGGCTGGGTCTTCTTTTGTTGCCCTGCACAAGAGAATGGAACTGGAAAGGAGGTTAGTGGGGTGGGGAGGGAATGGGATTTTGCAGTAACCTTCCCCCAGGAGTGGGATGAGGACGGAGATTTTACAGTACCCTTCCCCTTCCACATCCACCAAGCCATGCCCACAGATCTGGTAGTAAAAATTTTTGAATCCGACTGCTGATCTATCAGGACACAAAGAGCAAATATCTGCTGTGAACTCCATATAGGCATCAGGAAGGGCATCCAGCCAGTAAAGACTCAGTTCTATTCAGTTGCCCTAACTCCACTCTGAAGCAAAGGATAACAGGATCATAAAAAGAAAAAAAAATACAAATATAGGTGGTCTTATAGGTGGAACTTACAACAGTTCGGTTAGGGTTAGGGTTACAACAGCATTGAAAAAAGTTACAGTATCCCCATGATCATGAGATCAAAATACAGAATTCATATTTATGATAGTTGTAGTGTGCTGGGTCATGTGATCCCTTTTATGTCCTTCTAATAAGGAAGAGATGCCAGATTCACTTAACAACTGTGTTACTAATTTAACAAGTGTAGTAGCAAAACAGGTTGTAAACGGGGTAAAACTCACTTAACAAATGTCTCATTTAGCAAAAGAAATGTTGGACTCAATTGTGGTCATAAGAGGATTGCTCTGACCCAACCGTGTTCCCAGAAAGCAAACACAAAGGCAGCAGCCCCCAACTTTTAAGGTTTAATCACGAATTCTGTTCCTTTACAGATAAAAGGCTGCTTTCCACTAATGAGCTCCAACAAGAAAGAGCCTTGCCAAGTTGTTCATCAGTGCTGCCAAAAACCCAGAGATAAGAACTAAATTACAAGATTCTCCAAACACAAACTAAGAGGTCCACAAGTTGAGCTTCAGAGCTTCTTTGCTTTCTGCAAAGAACGCTTTTCCAAACCTGGCTTTTATCCTCTTGAGGGAGGGGACATTACTTGCAGCCTTACTCCCGAGTCGCCTGTGCTGCTGTAACTGTTCTTTCCTCTGAGCAATCCTTCATGCATGTGCACTTGGCACAGGCTCCTCGGGAGCCTCCTCATCACTGCTGCCAGCCCCCACAATCTCTGAAGGCAGCAGTCCACTCCCTGATGGTCCTGGCCCCTCATCAGTCTTCACTCTCCTTAGCCATCTGCACCTGCTGCCGGCTAACCACAACAAGGATTACTTGCATAGCAATGAAACATATATGGCATAATGAATGAGAAAAATCCATGGAAGAGAATGACTGCTGCAAAAGATAAGGAAGAAAGTTATGGTCCTATGTATCAAGAGAGACAAAGATGATATCTTTGGAATGGATAGCAAGAAACTTCTTTTATTGTCTTAGGAAATAAAAAACATCTTCTGAAGTGGGTAAAAAGTGCCAATAAAGGAAACTCCCACAGAGTTAAGTTATGAAATTATATGGGAGAAAAGTGAAGTGTCAAAAAGAAGTATTTTAAACATTTGCATGGGAATGATAATGATATGCCAAATGCTATTAATGTTAACGTTCAAGAAAAGCTAATGAAAAAGCAGTAATAAACTTTTTGGGAATGTTAAAAAATGTTAAGCCTGCAGACTAGCGATATGACTGAGGAAACATTGAAATACAGATGGGGTTTGCTTGGTCCCATTGGGTGACCTCTTACATCTCTTTCTCCATGTTCTGCAAAATGTTTGTTTCATTTTGGTTTGTCCTTTTGAGTTTGTGCTGACTCCTGACAACTGCTTGGACTAGCACCTACAGTTGCTAACTTACTTTCTTTCTTTTTGTCTTTCTTTCTTTCTTTCTTTTTTAAGAGGCTGGAGAATCCACTTTATTTAACAGTAAATGTACAATCTAAGGAGTCTTAATTATTAGAATTAATTACTTATAATTAATTACTAGAATTATTTGGATCTGATAAATTAGGGAAGCATTTAAAAATCAATGGGAAGGAAGGAAGGGGGAAAGAAAGGAAAAATAGGAAGTATAGGTAGATAAATGGATGGATGGATGGATGGATGGAATAAAGGAGGGAAGGAAAGAAGGAATGGGGAGGGAACAATAGAGAAAAAAGGAAAGAAGGAAGGAAGGAAAGGAAAATAGGGAGAGGGATGGATGGATGGAAGTATCTGTCACTTCCAAGATAGGGAAGTTTTTGGCAGCGAGTAATATACTTTTTTTCACTTTTGAAACTGCCAGGAGAGATATTCATGAAATAATAATGCAACCAAGGAAATGGAGTGAAATTTTCAAACTTCTAAAACAAATATGGAATTCAATGCAAATAGACGTCTTTATACCAGGAGTGTCAAACTCGCATCATCATGGCAGTGTCATGTGATGTTTTGGGACTTTTTTCCCCTTCACTAAACTGGCAGGGGCAGGGCCAGCATGTCACGCATCCGGCCCACCGGCCGCGAGTTTGATACCCCTGCTTTACACTTATTATGGGCTCAGTGAACTTTCTTTATTACTGATCTGCTTAAAGGGCAAGAGAAACACACCACCATAACTTCGGAACTTGCAATCAATTTTGGATGCTATGACTTTAGAGGGCACCCTGATCCTCACAGAAAGGAAGGAAGCTGTGAGATGTCCCTTTTAAAAAAATTCCATATAGATAACGTACAGATAGTCTTTGATTTACAACATTTTTTTTTAGTGACTGTTAAAAGTTACAACAGCACTAAAAAAAATGACATGATCCTATTTCACAGTTTGCAACATCCCCATGATCACATGATCACATGACCTTTGCAACATCCCCATGATCACATGATCAAAATTCAGAGGCTTGGCCACTGACTCATATTTACAACCATTGCTGTGTCCTGGAGTCATGGGATCACCTTTTATGACAAGCAAAGTCAATGGGGAGGCCAGATTCACTTAACAACCGGTTTATGACAAGCAAAGTCAATGGGGAGGCCAGATTCACTTAACAACTTATCAACTGCAGTAAGGGGCCAAAAGTCACTTAACAAATGTCTCGCTTAACAAATTTTGGGCTCAATTGTGGTCATAAGTCAAGGACTACATGTATTTTAGCTACTATAGCAAGCAGGAAAAGAGTGGAAACCAACAAGCAAACCTCAGACCAGGTGATAGATTACCTACGACTCCTAAGGGGATGACAATTGTGCATATTGTTTCAAAGAAGAATCTATAGATTTAGCTACCCTTCTTCTATTGCTGCTTCCTTCCTGCTTGTTCTCTCATGTGTTTGCTTATCCCACCTTCCCTGTCTTTTAATCAGCATGTCAAGAAACCAATCAATACCAACATCAAGAAGTCAGATCACACTGAATGATTTATTAACAACATAATATTTTAAAAAATAATAGTAATGCATGTTATTGTATCCATGCTGGCAGACAAAACTAAGAAAAAGGGTCTCTAAAGGTCTTAGAGAGGGATGTGGTGGCTCAGTGGCTAAGACACTGAACTTGTTGATCAGAAAGCAGTTCAAATATCTAGTAATGAAGTGAGCTCCCTTTACTTGTCCCAGCTTCTGCCAACCTAGCAGTTCAAAAGCATGTAAAAAAGCAAGTAGAAAAATAGGGACCACTTTGGTGGGAAGGTAACAGTGTTCCATGCACCTTCGGTGTTTAGTCATGTTGGCCACATGACCACAGAGACATCATCAGACAGTGCTGGCTCTTCGGCTTTGTGACGAAGATGAGCACCACCCCCTAAGGTCAGAAACAACTAGCACATATGCACAGGGGGAACCTTTACCTTTAAAGGTCTTAAAGGAAGAGGTGGGTCATCCCATTGGTTGTTACATCAAATGGCCCATATGCAAAACCACACTGTAATCCAGCCTTCCAGTAATGGGGTATGGTGAGAAGAATTCTCAGGAGCACATTAACATTCAGCAAAGAAAATGGCTCTGTCTGCCTCGTTAATCATTTGGCACAACAGAACCAATTTCCTTGAATGTTATCTTGGCATCAACACATCATTATCCCATCACAAGAAGCTTCTCAGTTATCATTATATCTTGGGGGTAGAAGTAATTGGAAGTGAAGTGAATACTGTAAAATTGAATACTGTAAAATTGTTTTGAAGGGCTACTTTGAAACCCGTGATTGACATAAATAGTTGCTCATTATGTTTAATTCTCATTACATTCTGTTTAAAACTGCCAGGGAGACAGCACTCTATGCGATTCAAAATCAGTTACGCAGGTAACAATATTATGAGAGCAAGCAAATAGAAAAAAGGATGAGATGTTGAAATCATTAAAATCTGTGAGTTGAGCTTTNCCCCCCCCCCCCCCGAAATGAACAGTAGAAAATATACCTGAAAAGGAAACCTTTTCAGAGTCTCACTAGGTAGGAATCAGAAGGAAATATGAAAATTATCCCGTAGCCTTCATGATGATGCTAGCCTAACATTTCTCAATTGTCAACTCCTTTAATGTTAACTGTCAGTCCAAAAGGCAAATCCATCACATCCAAAGCTTCACTATCAATATCAACAACTGTAAGGCTGCGCATGTACTTTTTGTCATTAGTTTGGTCTTTATATTTAATCTTAGTCCTTTTTTTTTTACTGTGCTCCTTGACTTTCACTTGTAGAGTTTGCAGATCATTTGCATTTTTTAGCTATCAGAATATTGTCACCAGTGGAGTGCAGGTTTTCTTCTTCCATTTTTGAAACTATGTTCATCTTTTAGTCACCCACAATATACTGTATATTCAGTATATAGGTGGAATAATTAAGGGAAGAGTATACATCCTCGTTTGTTGCTTTAGTGACCTAGAGCCAATCTGTTTCTCCAGGACTGTGACTTTCTAGCCTCTTTATAGATTGGCATGAGTATAATGAGATGTTTCATGTTCATAAGGACATGGCAGAGTTTGACATGGTTGATCCAGTCAAAGGCCTTTCTATAATCAACATATTGGCTTCTTCGGTGGTGGGATTCAATTTTTTTTACTACCGGTTCTGTGGGCATGGCTTGGTGGGCATGGCAGGGGAAGGATACTGTAAAATCTCCAGTCAGAGGTGGTATTTGCCAGTTCTCTGAACTACTCAAAATTTCCGCTACTGGTTCTCCAGAACTGCTCAGAAACTGCTGAACACCACCTCTGGGCTTCTTTCTAAATTATTTGGCTGCCTGAGTTATCCAACTTGTATTCCCCAAATGCTGTTCCTTCAAGTCAACTTGAAAATTTGGAATCTCAGGTGAGATGGAATCAAAATCTGGAATCATCCAGGTGTCTAATTTGTGTTGTTGTTGTTGTTGTTGCTGCTGCTGCTGCTGTTGTATTTTGCTTGCATGTGAGCATACCCAAGAGAGGCACTCACAATCAATTTGAAATAAGATTGTTTTCTTAGCTTTTCAAACTCAAAGTCCAGGGGCCAGATCAGGCCCGGGGGGTGTTTAGACCTGCCCCCCTGGGGCTGCCCTGGAAATAGCAAAGGACTGGCCCACAGTGCTTCTGCCAGTGAAAATGGAACTCAGGAAGACAGCCCTCCCGAGCTCTGTTTTCATGGCAGAGGGTTGCAGGAGGCCGTCCCAGTTGAAAACAGAGTTCAGGAGCCCATTTTCACTGGCAGAGCGCTTGGGCCACCACAGGTGCCCCACCCAACATGAGTGACATGCTAGCCATGCCCACCTTGACCCACCAAGGTCAAACACAACTCTGATGTGGTCCTCAACGAAATCGAGTTTAACTCTCCTGTTCTAGACATGAGCATTACCAAGAAAAATACTTTTGTGCCTGCAATTTGGCAGTTCAATTCTCACCGGCTCAAGGTTGACTCAGCCTTCCATCTTTCTGAGGTAGGTAAAATGAGGATCCAGATTTTGGGGGGGCAATACGCTGACTGTGAACCGCTTAGAGAGGGCTGTAAAGCATTCTGAAGTAGTATATAAGTCTAAATGCTGTTGCTGTGCGCAGGAGGGAGGTTTCCAGATGCCACACAGCAAATCAACAAGCACACACCAAGCCGTCTCTTTTCAATTCAGTGGGACTTAGCCCTTCTGGCACTGAAAGAACAAGCAACAATATTTTGTCTTACCAAGGACCATAGTTTATGTGCATGGGATTGGAGGTTCAGAGTTTCTTTCTTTCTTTTAACTGTGACTTTTCCTATTTGAAGACTTATTCTAAGAGAGTGTGTGTGTGTATTACCAATGCAAAATTCACAGTTTGGCATCAAAATGTTGGAAGGAACACGTTTCCTTTATGCTCCTCTTAAATCAAGGTTCTTCAAACTTGGCGTGTTTAAGATTGTGGACTTCAACTCCCAGAATTCCTGAGTTCACATGACTGGAGGAGGAATTCTGGAAGTTGAAGTCCACAAGCCTTAAGGCTGTCAAGTTTGAAGACCCCTGTCTTAAATGCTCAGGCTTTTCACAAGGCCTACTCCAGGGGCCTTTCATGTTGAAGCACAGTTTATGACTATCAAGGAGGAGGAATTGGTTGCCCTCCAGCTTTGAACATCTGATACTATTTTAATTACTCATCAAGAAAAGACACTGCTATTCTCCCCACCATCGTCGTCATCATTTGAACCTTCAGCTGCTGCTTTTCGTTATCGTGTTGTTTTCTTATTCTTTTATTTTATGTGTATATTTTAGACGACAGGTTTTGTTACATGTTGTGCAAATTGTTAATGATTTTAACCTGCTTTGAGGTCAATTTAACAAAGAAAAAGACATAGAAATATGCTAAGTATGAAACTGTACAAGCTGTTTTCAGGCTTCAGACTCAAAAAATATATCGATGAAAAGAAAAAAAATGACTTAAGGCCATGTGCGATGATGGACGCAAGTTGGTCACTTTGATATCAAAGTTCTGCCCTCCGCACACATAACAATTGTATCACTTGATTATTCAGAAGCACTTGTGTTTATAAGCAAGCTGTGTTTCTGTGATGTGTTAATTGCATCATGACTTTACTGAACTATACCAGAGGTGGTATTCAGCAGGTTCTGACCAGTTCTGGAGAACCGGTAGCAGAAATTTTGAGCAGTTCAGAGAACCGGAAAATACCACTTCTGACTGGCTCTGCCCCCGTCTCTTCTCTGCCTCCCGAGTGCCAGCTGATTGGCTGAGTCTTCTTTTGTTGCCCTGCACAGGAGAATGGAGCTGGAAAGCAGGTTAGTGGGATGGGGAGGGAATGGGATTTTGCAGTAACCTTCCCCCAGGAGTGCGGAGGGAATGGGGATTTTACAGTATCCTTCCCCTGCCATGCTCAACAAGCCATGCCCACAGAACTGGCAGTACAAAAATTTTGAATCCCACCACTGAATTATACCAATATGGTTTGCATACCATCTTGATCCATAAATAAATCTGGAGCCATTAATGATTATGACCCAGGATAATAAGTCAACCACCTCCGCATTGGGATAGGAAGAAGGTCCTCCTTGTGGAATTCTGTAGATTATGTCTTTTATCTTGCCTGTGGCAAAACCTTTTTTATTGTTCTAATTTATAAACAATCGAAAACATGATGATTCTTCAACAGGAGACTTACCTAGGCATTTGGCTTACTGATTCAAAGCAGTAAAAGAGTGAAGAAATGCATACTTTTATTTTCTAATTCTAATACCATTTAAACATGACATATTGTTTAATTTGCTACTCTTTGCTCTAATGTTGAGATATTACTTCTAAAAAATACTTTTTAAAAATTTATTTCATTCAATGAATTCCTCTGAGGAAATTTCATTTTGAAGAAGAGCAAATTGTTCAGGTTTAATTGTTTCACTTCCAGGAGCTGAAGTGATCACTTCTGGTGCAAGAGGGTAAGAGTGTTATTATCTCGGCTGAATGATGAACCCTGATTTTCTATTAACAGGGTAAGTTGTTCATCTTCCCTCAACATGTAGCAATAACAAAGTTCAAAGGCCCTCACTGTAAGATTTTTACTATCGCCACACCTTGCATTTTGATTCTACATGGCAGTAAAAAATCCAGAGAGGGCTACTACTAACTATCATTTGTAGTGTATTGGATAGATCCCCCGATTCAACTTTTCAGGACTAATTACATATGACATGAAATTGAGTAAAAGGAATTGGCTAGAGTGACCAACTATAACAGAAAACAGTAGCAGTAGCTATCAAGACTTTTTTTTGGGGGGGGGGTGTCTGCCATTTTTCTTTCCTCTCCTTTGAAAATTGCTGATGATAATGATGTGTCAGATCTTCAGAGGAATCATGCTCCAGATGCTGCTTTTGATTTATTTTCTCTAACATACTGAGCTGTGGACAAATGGATTAAAAAAGCATTTGAACTTGAAGAAGAGGTTTAAAGTCACTTTGATGAATAAGTGCCAGGAATTACAATGGATTATTTTATATAAGTGATTACATAGGTACTTAAAGAAAGGGCACTCAAATATAATACACATTGTTTTCAATGTGTACAAGAGCTTGTTTTTTTCTCTCTCTCATCTCCCACCCTCCCCCTTTGCAAAGCAAAGAGATTGGAAAGAAAGAGATTTCAAGAGAGTAAGTGTTTGTTGTTCTGCACATTGAGAGTAATGTGATCATGGAATAGAATTCTTTATTGGCCAAGTATGATTGGACTCACAATGAATTTGTCTCCAATGCATAAATTCTCCATGTACATACAAGCAACAAGTGATGAATCATGATCATTATCATAATACAATCATCACACTGGCAACTAAAAAGGGTCAGGCAAAGGACAGATTGCTTTTTTCCCACCTTCTCACAGAACAGAGACTGGAGAGAAAGATATATCAAGAGAATACTGTACATTGTACTCCTTTCTGTACAAGCTCCTCTTTTTGCAGTCTCTCTCTTCTGTTAGAGGTGGGATATCAGTCACAGGACAATACGTACTGACTCAGAGATGGTATTCAGCAGGTTCTGACCAGTTCTGGAGAACTGGTAGTAGAAATTTTGAGTAGTTCAGAGAACCAGCAAATACCACCTCTGCCTGGCCCCGGCCCCATCTATTCTCTGCCTTCTGAGTCCCAGCTGATTGACTGGGTCTTCTTTGGTTGCCCTGCACAGGAGAACGGAGCTAGAAAGCAGGTTAGTGGGGTGGGGAGGGAATGGAGATTTTACAGTATCCTTCCACTGCCACACCCACCAAGCCAAACCCATCAAACCACACCACACTCACCAAACCACACCACGCCCACCAAACTACGCCCACAGAACTGTTAGTAAAAAAATTTGAATCCCACCACTGGTACTGACTGTGGACAATCCTTTGACCAAGGAACACTCCAAAGATCATAAATAGTCATAAATAGTTAGTTTTAAAGTTATTTTTTCAGCACCATCAAAACTTTCAGCACCAAATGAATGGTCAGCAAGAGAGGGTTCCTATTTCAGGGATCACCTCTTCTTTTCTGTTAAAGAGCAATCCAGCTGCTAAAATCAGCAGAAGATGCTGCTTTGAAGATTCCATATTATTTCATATTGATCAATTTGGAATGCAGGACTGGGTTGTTTCTTTGTAATTCCTAGGCTACTGGACTATGTTATCCTCTGGGCATTTAAAATATATTAAAAGAAATCAAACTGATTTTGATAATCAGTGATCAGTGGAAAGTTCCACGTAGTTTATTTGGTAGTAATACGAAATCAGTTTGACATTTCCCCCACAACTACTAAGTGTGATATTCCTGGAACCATATTTCCCTTCCCCCCCCATATGTTTATTCTTCTAGGTCTTCTAACAATGTGTTAATACTGCTGTGATAGCTCCCCTTTTTACTGCCGGTTTTACTTTCTGAATTACTGTATTACTGTTTGTGCATTTTATACATTTTAAGATATGTTTGTATCAGTCATTTTAACTTACTATTTTAAATGACTTTTAAAGCAAACTTATTTTAAGGGGAGTTTTAATAGGAAGCAGTGAACAAATACTAGAGATAAATAAACATTAGCAAGTGCAATCCTTAGCTTTTCAGGGATCAGCCAAAATCAGCAGCTGCTGTGGCACCACAAGCACCCAAGAAATCATACCATCAAATTTTGATCTTTAAGCATTAAGAAACCATGTTTCACACATTAAGAAAACAAAATGAAATCTCTGCAAACTTCATGCCAGATGTGGGGGGGGGGAATGACCCCTGGATCTTACATTCTGAACACTTTCATAACATCATATCACATCCTGCTCACAGTGTCCTGTGGTTCTAATTTTTTTTTCCATAAATGTGCCACCTGGATCCTGAAAAGTTACTGTGGAAGGACAGATTTAAAGCCCTTGTAGTCCTTCTTACCCCCCCTTCTTACCCCCCCTTCTCAGCCCTCCCCACCATCATGATAACCTAGCTGCCAATCATCTTGTTTGCGGAATTCTGGGAGTTGAAGTCCACACATCTTAAAGATGATGACATTGAGAAATACTTCTCTAATTTAAGTATTCTTTAGGCTGTAATAGGGAGGAGGGCAATCTGCACTATAATGGAGTCTTATTAGAATACATAAATTTCCTCAGAGTTTTTCCTTTACATTCTTTACATTTTTTATCCCATCTTTATTAATATTTTTATAAATAGCTCGAAGTAGTAAATATATCTAATCCTCTTTCCTCTTCCTATTTTCTCTACAGTAACAATTCTGTGTGATGAATTGGGCTGAGAGAAAGTGAGTTGACCAAAGTGTCCCAACCAACTTTCATACCTAAGAAGGGACTAGAACTCTCCAGTTTCACTCTGCTAACTGGAGTTTCATTATTACACACACACAACACACACACAGACACACACATACACACTTGTCAGAAGGTCGCAAAAGGGGATCACATGTCCAGTTGCCAAGCGTCTGATCATATGACCATGGAGATGCTACAAAGGTTGTAATTATGAAAAACGGTTATAAGCAGTCGTGCAATTCAACCAGTACAACAAACCTTTTGGTGAACGTGCGCTTCGTGCACACATGCGGACTTTGCACGCGCACATGCAGCATTTAAAAAGACAATTTTTAGCTATATTACTTATCTTCTGCTGCAGCCCCAGTGAGTAAAATAGCTGATGCGCAGCGAACTGTTCTGCCATGTGAATCAGCTGTGCTCTAAAAATGAAGAAATAAAGCACAGGAAAAGGGGTGGGTGGGTGAGACCAAATTATCACCAGAACTACCGGTTTGCCTGTACCAGTCCAAACCAGAAGAATCAACAAAACAGTTTGTATTGATTTTCTTCAAATGCTGTTGACAATTTACAGTTATCAGTCCATATTTTTTCCCAATCCTCTAAAGTTTCTAAACTTACATTATACCTACATTTTTTTGTCCAGGCAATCATTGATTCCTTTACTATTTCCTCTTCTAATTCCACTTCCAACAAATAATTGTACATTCTTGTAATGAATTTTATCTCTTTGCCTGTCAAAATTTGATTCAATTGTTGCAAATCCTTTTCTATCCCTTGTTCTTCTAAATCTTTTCTAAATTTTGTCTGAATTTGTAAGTATGACCGCCAATCTATAGTTATATCTTGTTCTTTTAATTTATCAAACATTTTTAAATTCCCAAGATTATTTAATAATTCTTCATATCTGACCATTTTTTTTGTATCCCTCATATCAGGTGTAGTATAGCTTCCATAGGTGAGACCCATTTTGGTATCTTCGTATATATATATTTTTTTACCTTGATTAGATTCATATATACTACCATATATAACAGAATATATACATATAGAATATAGATATATATATTAATTATTTTCAGCACATTTTTAAGTGATATGAAAACCATCAATGAGAAGCACAAGCAGAATTAGGTAAAATCTTGAGAGAGATAGAAAATACAACATTATCCTATATTTATACTGAGTTCCAGGATGGTTAATGTGAGATGACAGATAAATA
>BHFT01032281.1:0-15219 GCA_004320025.1 Laticauda laticaudata
GACCTCACCCCTTTCCTAAGAGGTCTGTAGGGGGTGTGCATAAGTGCACCAATGTGCCTACCGTCCCTGTCCTATTGATTCTTTTATTTTTCTTATATGTACCCATTTCATATATTCATAACTATGTATATACTTGTACCTATTATCTTGTAAGAGATTGACAAATCAAAATAAATAAATAAAAAATAAAAATAAAAGGTTGCAAAAGGGGGTCACTGCAACCATCATAAATACGCAGCAAGTTGCAAAGCATCCACATTTTGATTGTGTGGCCATAGAGATGCTGCAACAGTCGTAAGTGTGCAAAACAGTCCTAAGCTACATTTTTCAGTGCCATTGTAATTTCAAACGGTCACTAAATGAATGGTTGTAAGTCGAGGATTACTTGTAAATTCACACATGGTTTTAGAAACACCTAGCCTTTTCCATATTAGATGTCTAAAATCAGGGGTGGTTGCTTGGCTTATGGTTCAGCATATTGTATGAAAAATGGATTTATTCAATAGATAGTCCTTGACTTACATTTGTTTAGCAACCATTCGAAGTTATCATGTCACTGAAAAAATTGACTTATGATCGATTTTTACACTTATGGCCATTGCACCATTCCCCCATGGTCATGTGATCAAAATTTGGACATGTGACTGTCCCAGGGTTGTATAAACACCATCTGTAACCTTCTCAGCCAGCTTCTGACAATCAAAGCCGCTTGGAGAAGCTGTTTCACTTAACGACCACATGATTCATTTAGCTTCAGCGATTCACTTAGCAACTGTGGCAACTGTCATAAAATGGGACACAATTCAGAGGACAACTGGGACTGCAGAAAAAACAATTACTAACAACCTGCCTTCCATCGAGGACCTGTATACTGCACGAGTCAAAAAGAGGGCTGTGAAAATATTTACAGACCCCTCACNACTATTTACAAAGTCTGTACTACTATTACTATTCATCTTCTCATCACTCCTTATGACCGATCCCCTCCCACTTGTGACTGTATGACTGTAACTTTGTCGCTTGTATTCTTACGATTTTTATTGACTGTTTCCTAGTATGATTTGATTGCTTATTGTACCCTATGACAATTATTAAGTGTTGTACCTGATGATTCTTGACTCTTGACGAATGTATCTTTTCTTTTATGTACACTGAGAGCATTTGCACAAAGACAAGTTCCTTGTGTGTCCAATCACACTTGGCCAATAAAGAATTCTATTCCTATTCTACTCCCTTTAACAACTTAAACTGCTTAGCAATTGAAATTTTGGGTTCAATTGTGGTCCTAAGTCCAGGACTATCTGTAAAGGAAGCTCAACTTTCTGCCAGCAGAAAAAAGTACTTTTACTGGAAATGGTGAGGCTGTTTTCAGTGAGATTCCCTTGGCTCCGGTTGTTTAGGTTAAATCTGCCTTTACTTTTGGTTTGTTATTCAGTTTCAAAGAGGCATTTGGGTGTTAAAGAGGGGGGGGAAAACTTCATTACTTAAGGAACAAAGCTCAGTGAAGATAAGTTGCCCAGCCCTCTTCTCTCCAGACATAAATGAGAGAAAAGTAGCTAAGCAGCAGGCCGATTTATCAAAGCCTTTCCGATTTTCCCCTCAAGGCTCTCGGGAGACAAAACAACAGTTTTGATGGCCCCTTTCATTTCATGAGGAACATTTCCCCCCCAAAATGGCTGCATCAGTTTCTTTGGATGGAAGAAACAGAGAGGTCGATGCAACAATCCTTCAGGATTCGCTTTTGGTCAACGTGTGTGGGTTTGCATGTCAGTGTCACCTGTTTCCAAACAACGTTCAAGCAACATTTATCAGCCCGCCGCAGACATTTTTGGGATTGTAAATTTTGCCTGCTGGCATCTTGGGAGCCCGAACAATAGCGAGAAGATCCAATTTCAGGTTTGAAAACATGATTGATCGGTGGTAAATAAAAAAGGCTCTTGGCAACCTTTCACGGGTTTCAATGGCAAATCAATCCACTAATGTTGCATTTAATTAGGGAGAACAAATGATAATTGCCAGAGAAGTGGATTAAGGACATCTTGCTCCGGGTTTGAAGATTCTTTTTTTTACAGCTTTTCAGTTTAAATGTGTTCCTGACCACTGTTATCATTATATTTCATGAACAGCTTTTGTTTGGTGATTTCATTCCCCTGGAGCATGTTTTTCAGGATTTGAAATTTTGGTGACACACACAAGAATCAACATTTAAATCAAGGGTTACATGAAAAAGCAGCTGATGATTCTGTAGTTTCAACTTCATTTATTTCCAGACCTTATTCGTGTTTTTTTTTTAAGTTTTGATTCTACCAATTACCAATTACTACCAACCTGCCTTCAATCAAGGACCTGTATACTGCATGAGTCAAAAAGAGGGCTGTGAAAATATTTATAGACCCCTCACATCCCAGACATAAACTGTTTCAACTCCTACCCTCAAAACAACGCTATAGAGCACTGCACATCAGAACAACAAGATACAAGGAGAGTTTTTCCCCGAACGCCATCACTCTGCCAAACAAATAGTTCCCTCAACACTGTCCAACTATTTACAAAGGCTACACTACTATTACTATTAATCCTCTCATCACTCCTTATCACCCATCCCCTCCTACTTATGACTGTATGATTGTAACTTTGTTGTTTGTATCCTTACAATTTTTATTGACTGTTTCCTAGTATGATTTTATTGCTTATTGTATGTACCCTGTGACTATTATTAAGTGTCGTACTTTATGATTCTTGACGAATGTATCTTTTCTTTTATGTACACTGAGAGTATTTGCACCGACAAATTCCTTGTGTGTCCAAACACACTTGGCCAATAAAGAATTCTGTTCCATTCCATTCCGTTCTATTCCAAGGATATTGGGTTTTTTGTGTGTGTTTTTAGTTTTAAAACTCACAGGTTTAATTCTCAAGCTGCCTCTTTGTTTTCCCCATCAACGTCTTCCCATTTCATCCTAAAGACATTCTCTTCTTCCTCCTCTTTTCCCCTCTCTGCCTTTTTCCTTTTCTCACCTGCATCTTCTATTTCTGCTTCTCTCTCTCCATCTTCCTTGTCTCTCTTCTTCATCCTCCTCTTCTCTTTTCCCCTCATTCTCTGTTCTCCATCATCTGCTTCCTGCTATTCTTCCTCTTTCTGGTCTCTTTTCTTCCCTCTCTATATGCCACCTTCTGTTCAGCTTCTCTCTTTCGTCCTTTATCCAATTCTCCTTCCCTATTCATTGCTCTTTAGCCAAAGAATGCTTGGCTACAACTAATATTTCTCATCTCTGAAGCACCAGCCAAACCAGGGTTTCTTCCACACCATCAGAGTTAATGGCTGGTTTCTCAAGAAGAGAATGAGGTAACCACCTGACCACAAGTCTAGTCCATCTTAGATTTATTTCTATTGCTGAACAACATTCAAATCTCTGTAAAAATGGTCAGACAGAGCTTTATATTAAGCTAGCCAGGATAGGTACCCTGCAGGAAGCCAAATACTTGCTTGAGGCCAACATCAAGCCCAGTTCTGAATGGAACCTCATTCTACGTCCCCTTCTAAGTTTTAATTAACTTTAATTTTCCAAGGATCCGGGATTTCTCATTTGTTTATGTTCCTCTAAACACAAACAAAGGATGTATACAAGTTATGTGAAGAATGGATTCAGCAACTTGCTTAAACCAACACCTTCTGGGTTTAGGCAGGACTGGGATAGAAGAAACTCCATTTTGCAACACAAGTGATGTTCAGTTGAGTTATCCAAGATCAAGCCAGCTTGAGCTCTTTTCCAACAATCAGTGACAAGAGTTTCCAAGGAGCCTCTAAGAGTGGCATTTCATTTCCTTCTGGCGGGTAACATTCAATCAACAGCCATCTGCTCCAAATAGGTCCTTGAAGTCCATTTCACTGCTTCCCAGAGTGATCAATAAAAGGTCTCCGAGAAACCTCAATAGCCTGTTCTACTAGAGTTGATAGAAAGTGGCTTTTAGAGGCAGATTAATAAACTGGGAGCAAATGTATGATAAAACCACTTTCCAATTTTGGAAAAACAGCACCAAGTCATTTCCATGAAAAATATTTGAGGTTTATTTTGCTCTGTGTTTTAGCTTAGAACAAAGGTGTCAAACTGAAGGCCTAGGGGCCAGATGTGGCCCCCGGGGTGTTTAGATCTGGCCTGCAGGGCCACCTTGGAAAAAGCAAAGGACCGGTCGACAGTGCTTCTGCTAGTGAAAATGGAGCTCTAAACCGCATGCGTTCCTCCAAGGGGTGGGATTTGCACCTATTCACTAGAAACCGGTTGTTAACATCCTAAGCCAGTTTGGAGAACCGGTTGTAGAAAGAAATACTGGCCTAATCCTTAAGGAAAGGCAGAAGAAAGCATTTTGTTCGTTGCTTACAGAAACTGCTCTCTCCGTTAACCCTTATTACGTTCTTGCAGACTGGATCTTCCATGTCTCAGGAACTTTCTCCTGGAGTTTTTTTTCTCTCCTTTGCTGGGTACTTTTGCTTGTGTGGAGTGACCACTCAAAGGGACAAATGGCACTGAAAAAAATGACTTATGCATCATTTTTTCACACTTACGGACTGTTCAGCATCCCACAGTCATGAAGGTCCTCACGGTGAGGGAGATATGCTGTGCCGTCATGTGCAGTGAGTATGTGTCTTGACTGTTGGCCCACACCCATAGCCATCCACATGACCACCCAAGCCATCGCCCATTAGAACTGGGTTGTTAAAATTAATTTGGAATCCCAACCCTCTGAGTCCCTCCGCTGAACTCCATTATTCACTGCAGGTGCAGGCAGAGCTATGTTGCAGCTGTAAAACCAGAGCTCGGGAGCCTGTTTTTTAGGCTGGCCAGAGCAACGGCAGGCACAACAGGCTGCCCCCCCACAAACACGAGTGATGTTCACATGCGGGCACCGCCTACCCCAGCCCCCCCCAGGTCCCAAACACATCCTTTGATGTGACCCTCAATGAAAATTGAGTTAGACACCCTTGGCTTAAACATGCAAATTCCAATAAGTATGAGTCATCCTCAAATTTACCATTGGTTATGACGGACTCGCCTGGGATAGGCTATTAAACCATTCCAAAGTCTAAGGGCCACCATCGCCACAGTCACATAACTGTGATGTGGCGGTGTTTCAGCAAACAGCCCATATTGATGGCCGTTGACAGCATCCCACAATCACACGTGACCATATATTTACAACGATTTTTGCTGGAAAATACTTAGCATCAATTCTGTCTTTTCAGCAAAAAAACATTGGCTTACTTTAACGATGGAGCATTCAACTAACAAACACCACAAAAAAGTCATAAAATTGGAGCAGTCACAGCCGGGTGAACTTGACCATTTCATGACGGTCATTGATGGGTGGGCCTCCCAGTATGCTCATTAATTGAGGACTTAACTGTTAGGGCTAAAGAGAGAAACCAAAAGAGGCAACTGGGCGTCACACAAAGGCTGTAGGCAGGTGCTACATTTGCATCCCCAATGCGTGCGTTGTGGATGGAAGCCCCAAATACTCCCAACCCTAATAATAAGATCAACCAATATTTAATGGAATTTAATGGAAATTTTAAAAATTTCATTAATTTCAATGGGTGTTTTTTTTTTCCTCCTAGCTCCGCTCCACTTTTAATCTCTGCCTTACCTACCTTTTAGCAGACAGCCTGTGGCCTCCTCACCTGGGGAATTAGCTTTTCATGGTTTAATGCATTTTCGTGCCTAAAATTCCATCCACTGGGAGTTTGGGGATACCAAAGTCAGGAGATTCCGGAAAGAACAATTCCAAACTCAAAATATCTTAAAGCTTGGAAATGCCCCTTTCACAGTCAAGAAGAATGATTGAGAATTTAAAATACGTTTCGACAATTCTGCTGGAGGTGCAACTGATATTGTTCCAAACCTCATTGTCCGAATATAAAGTCGTCTTCTGTAAAACGTATAAAGTGAACCAGTTCTGAGCCTTCTGGTTGTTTCTCCAAAGAGTACAGCTAGTTCTCCATTCATTTAATGACCATTCAAATTTACCCATTGGCACTGAAAAAAAAGTGAACTTACCCCTTTCACACTCGAATGATGCAGTTCCCTGGAATTACCATGAATCAACATTTCAGATAACTTAGTAACTTGATTTATGATGGTTGCAGTTGTTCCTTATGCATCTTCTTGACACTAGCAAAGTCAGTTTCATCCCTGAACAACTAACTTCATCTAACTAACTTGTTTTACTAAACTATCAACTGGCATTCAGGGTGAGTATCCATAGGTTTCTGACCCAGGTCTCTGGAGAACTGGTGTGGAAATTTTGTAGTAGGTTTGGAGAAACTGGCAAAATCAACACCTCTGATTGGACCCGCCCCCTTAATCTATTCTCCGCCTCCCAATCCCAGCTAATGGCTGGGTCTTCTTTTCTGGTTGCCCTGCACTAGGGAGAACAGAGCTGGAAAGCAGGTTAGTGGCGTGGGAGGGAATGGGGTTTTTTGCAGTATTTCCTTTTTCCCTAGCAACACCCATCAAGCCACGCCCACCAAAAACCGATAGTAAAAAAAATTTTTGAATCCCACCACTGAACTCATGGATTAACTTAATCACACTTGTGTGAAGAAAGGTTGTAAAATGGCGGCAAAATTCATTTCACAAATGTCTCAATAAACTAACAGGAATTTTGGACTCAATTGTTGCTGTACCTCTGCTGATTCCAGTTGTGCTGGAATTGGTCTAATTACCATTCCAAACACGCCAGAAAATTCTGGAAACTTTGAAAATGGACCAATTTTTAGAGCTTTCCGGTGTTCAAAGTTACTGAAAAAGGGATTTAACCATGGTTTTTCCGATACTTACAATCCTTGCGCATTCCCACAGTCACACTGTCGAACCATTCAGAAGCTTGAACAAACTGGTCATATTTATGATGGTTTCAATGTCCCGGGTCATGTGACCCCTTTTGCGACCTTCTGACAGCAAAGTCGAGGGAGAAAGCCAGATTCACTCAACAACCTTATTGTACTAACTTAGCACCTTGCAGTAAATTCACCTTAATAACCCTATTGGCAAGAAAAATGAGGCAAAACTCACTGAACTATCTTAACTTCAGGTTTCATCATCTTTTAAAACAACCCCATAATCCCTTGTGGGGTGGAGTCTGGGCAACTGAATGGAGCCAGCAGAGTGTTTATGGCTGGATGCCCTTCCTGTTGCCATGTGCGGAGTTTTGTTCAGCAGATATATTCTCATTTGTGCCCAGAGAAGAGGAAATTAGTCTGCTTCTGGAAATGGAGAAGTTCAAGATTCATTTAACAAACCTCTGTTGCTAATTTCACAAATACAGTGATCATTTTCACCAACTGGCGCAAGAAAGGCCGTAAAACTGAAGCAAAAACTCACTTCACCATTGTCTCGCTTAGGAACAGAAAATTTGGGGCTCGATTTGTGATCATAAGTAGGCATCACTCTGTAGTGGAACATCTCCAGGAGGTCAAGAACGCTGTTTTTGCAATCCCTGAGCAGGAATTCCAAGTGAGAAAAAATTTTTTCCAGCTGCTTATACACACGAACCCACCACGGGTCCACAATCCCATTGTTTGCACAGGCACAACATTCTCTCTGTTTTTTCCCCCCCCAAAACCAATGCCAAAATGCATTTTGCTCCCCTTTGGAAAGAGTTCAGTAAATTCCAGTTTTATATTCTGCTCATAACTTGCTTGAGTTCTCTGAAGTAGCAGTTAGACATGCATATGCTTCGCTGTCATCCTCTCTGCATAGCTGCGGAACTCCTGAGGAGGCTGGTTGCGATCTTCCATGCAACCAGTGTCTTGACAGGTGTGCAGGTGTGATTGGGATACCTGAATGAAGAAGGGGAAGGGGAGTGGAATGAAGGGGAAGGCGAGAGGATGCAGCTGCCTTTAAACTCCATCACTAAATGCTTCTTTCAGCCATGAAGGAAAAGTAACACGGTAAAAAGGACTTCAGGAAAACATGGAGTGATTTCAGGACAAGGTTGAACTCCTGAGATCCTGGGAAGAGTGCAGAGAAGATGGCTGGACGGTTTAAACGAAAGAAGAAGGTTGCAGGAATTTGGGTATGTCTGTCTTAGTCTAGGTTGGAAGAAAATCTAGTGAAAAGAAAGGAGATGTGATAGCAGTGTTCCAACGTTTCAGGGGCTGCCCACAAAGATGAGGGGGTCAAATATTTTTCCAAATTTACCTGAAGGGCAAGACAAAGAAACTAGGGAATGGAAATTAATCAAGGACAGAACAACCTAGAATTAAGAGAAGATTTCCTGACGGTGAGAACAACAAGCAGTGAAATGGGTTGCCTTTCAGAGAGTATGGGTGCCCCAACACTGGAAGCTTCCTCAAGATGAGGACAGGGAAAGCCATCTTGTCTGAAATGAATACAGGACTCTCACTGCTTGAGAGAGGTCTGAACTAGATGACCTCTGAGGCTTCCTTCCATTTCTTCTATTCTATTTCATCTATTCTATTCTATTCTATTCTTATTCTGATTCATATTCTATTCCATTCCATTCTATTCCATTTATTCTATTCCATTCTATCCTACTCTACTTCTGTTCTTATTTCCCATTCCATTCCATTCTAGATTCTATTCTATTCTATTCTATCCTACTTACCCGTATTCCTTATTCCATGTCCATTCCTTTCTTATTTTCTGTTTCCGTTCCATTCCATTCCATTCCATTTCTATTTCTTATCCTTCATTCCATTCCATTCCATTCTATTCTATTCTATCTATTCTTTTCTATCTTAGCCATTCCATTCCAGCTCCACTCATTCCATTCCATTCTATTCTTCTATTCTATTCTAATTCCATTCTCTATTCTATCTATTCTATTCTATTCTTATTCTAGTTATTCTTATTCTATTCTATTCCAGTCTCTATTCTACTGACTTTATTCTATTCTATTCCATTCCATTCTATTCTATTCGTTTCTATTCCATTCTACTTCTATTCCATCTATCCTACTCGAGCGGTCTGTTCTTATTCCATTCCATCTCATTCTATTCTATTCTATTCTATCCTACTTCGTACCTAATTCTGTATATCCATTCCATCCTTTCTATTCTGTTCCGTTCCATTCCATTCCATTCCCATTCCATTCCATTCTATTCTATCCATTCCATTCCATTTCCATTCCATTCCATTCCATTCTATTCTATTCTATTCTTATCCATTCCAATTCCACTCCACTCCATTTCCATTTCTATTTTTCTATTCATTCTTATTCCATTCTTCTATTCTATTCTATCAATTCTAGTTATTCTAGTTCTATTCTATTGCCATTCTTCTATTCTACTCGACTTTTATTCTATTCTATTCATATTCTATTCCATTCCATTCCCACTCCATTTCATTCTAATTCTGCATCCATTCCATTCCATTCCATCCATTCCATTCTATTCTATTCGTTCCATTCCATCATCATCTATCTATCCATTCTCTACTACTGGCACTCTATCGATTCTCTATCTTTCCATTTCATCCATCTCTTCTATTCTATTCTATTCTCATTCTATTCTATTCTATTCTATTATTCTTATTCTAGTTATCTTTTCATTCCATTCCCATCTCTATTCTTACTTCGACCTATTCTTATTCTATTCTATCTTATTTATACTCTCGGATCATTCTCATCTCATTCTCATTCTATTATCTATCTAATCTATTCTATTCCACTCCTCTCATTCATATCACTCATTCTATTCTAATCGTTATTCTTATCTCATTCATCTATTCTTATCCATTCTAATCCTCATTCCATTCCATTCTATTTCTTCTATTCTATTTCTATTCCATTCTCTATTCTATTTCTATTTATTTATTCTTATTCTTATTTCTATTCTATTCCATTCCAATTCTTCTATCTTATTCTATTCCATTCTCTATTGCTTACTCGACTCTTATTCTATTTTATTTTATGCTTTCCATTCCATTCCATTCCACTCACTCCATTCTATTCTTCTTATTCCTATCTATTCCATTTCTCTATTCTATTCTATTCTATTTATTCTTATTCTATTCTTTCCATTCTATTCTATTCTATTCTATTCTCTATTTCTATTCCATCCCATTCTCTATTCTACTTGACTCCTAGTTCTATTCTATTCTATCTATTTCCATACCACTCCATTTATTTCTATGTCCATTCTATTCTTCTGTTCTATTCTATTCCATTCACTATTCTATTCTATTCTATTCCATTCCATTCCTTCTATTTCTATTCTACTCCATTCTCTGTTCTATTCTATTGTATTCTCATTTTTTCTTATTCTATTCTATTCTTTCTATTCTATTCTATTCCTTCTCGATTTCTACTCGACTCTATTCATATTTCCATTCCATTCCATCTATTCTTTTTTCTATTCTATTCTATTCTATTCTATTCTATTCTCTATTTCTACTCGACTACTATTCTATTCTATTCTTTCCATTTCACTCCATTTCCACTCCATTCCTATTCTTCTATTTATTCTTATTCCATTCTCGATTTCTATTCTATTTCTGTTCTATTTATTCTTATTCTATTCTATACTATTCTATTTTTATCCATTTCTATTCCATTCCACTCCACCTCCATTCCATTTCCATTCTATCTTCTATTTCTATTCTATTCCATCTCGATTCTTATTCTATTCTATTTATTCGTATTCTTAAGTCTTATCTTATTCTATTCTTATTCTTATTCTTATTCTTATTCTTATTCTTATTCTTATTCTTATTCTATTCTATTCTGTTCCATTCCACTCCACTCCATTCTATTCTATTCCATTCTCTATTCTACTTGACTCTATTCTATTCTATTCTATTCTATTCCATTCCACTCCATTCCACACCATTCTATTCTATTCTATTCTATTCTATTCTATTCTATTCTATTTATTCTTATTCTATTCTATTCTATTCTATTCCATTCCATTCTCTATTCTACTCGACTCTATTCTATTCTATTCCATTCTCTGTTCTACTCGACTCTACTTGACTCTATTCTATTCTATTCTATTCTATTCTATCCTATCCTATTCTATTCCATTCCACTCCACTCCATTCCATTCCACTCCATTCTATTCTATTGTTATTCTATTCCATTCTCTATTCTATTCTATTCTATTCTATTCCATTCCACTCCACTCCATTCTATTCTATTCTATTTTACTCCATTTTTATTCCATTCTATTCTACCCTACCCTACCCTACCCTACTTTGCTCTACTCTACTCTACTCTACTCTATTCTATTCTATCCTTTTATTTACTGAAACATTCATTGTTTCCATATATAAGAGAACCAGCTGGTCACCTGAACACTGGCTTTTTATCCAAATCTTGCTGTATTAAAGAACAAAAATCAAGGCACAGCTGTTCTGTCTCTCTCCCCCCCCTTCCTCCTTTTCCAGGGCTGAATAATGATTTTCCTTCTCCCATCTTTGTCTCAAGACCAGGCCTGAATTCTTTTGCAAAAGGACCCCCCCGTGGCAAACTGCCCTTCTCGCCTTCAACATGCCTTTGTCATGAATTGTCAAGTGTCTTTCTACTAATCTGCATCTTCAAAATGGCAACCCCCGAACTGGTCTCTTGCAGTGAGCAACGAGCGATTTTCCCCCGGTTCAGTTCTTTTATTGCTCTTTTGTGTCGTTCTGCTCAATTCACTCCTCTTCCCTAATTCCAATTTAACTAGGAGAATTTATAAAATTAATTCCAGTATTGGGTGTTCTGTATGGTCTTTTTTTTTGCCGCTTAGTTACTTCTATTCAGTGGCTATTTCCAGGGATTTCATATCTCCATTACTGATTATTGCATACACGTTGATAAAATAATACAGGATACTAGGGGGAGAGAGGAGAAGTGAAGTCTCTGTGTTTGTGTAGACAATTACAACAAGGTTTTTTTGTGTGCAGCGAATGTCGCTGCACAATGGGATAGGAGCGCATCAAAAGAACTGATGATCCAACTGATATATCTGAAGGATGTAGACCAGGAGTGTCAAATTCGATTCACTGAGGGCTGCATGAGGGTTGTGTTTGGCCTCAGAGGCTCAGGGTGGATGTGACCAGGATGGGCGTGGCCAGCTCACTCGTGTCGGGGCGCCTGTGGTGGCCCAAGCACTCTGCCAGTGAAAACAGGCTCCCAGGCTCCGTTTTCGGCTCCAACAAATTCCTCTAATCCTTTGCCAGTGAAAACAGAGCTCAGGATGGCTGCTCATGGCCCTTGGGAGCTCCGTTTTTGCTGGCAGAGGCACTGTGGGCTGTCCTTCGCAGTTTCCAGGGTGGCCCTCAGATTCGACCCCCAGGCCTTGAGTTGACACCCCTGATGTAGACAGTAGAATAACAGGTAGTTCTTGACTTACAACTTAAGTTACCACTCAAAGTTCTAACAGACTTCCCTGGGGAGGCACTTCCAACCCAGTTCTAAAGTTCCAGTGTGCGCCTCCGCCCCGAATCACATGGTTGCATTTCTGGTGCTCAAAACCCGGCCTGCATTTACAGCCATTTGTAGTGTCACATCCTTGCCAAAAATTGGCATTTGCATTTACTTCCAATTTTCAGCAAGACTGACCCATAGTAAACAATTGGTTCCCTTAAAAACTGTGGTGTTCCTTTAAAAACTACCAGAAAAAAGATCATAAATTTCAGGTTGGTCTCAATGATGTTCATTTTTACCACTGTTACAACCGAAATGACAGGCCCCATTATGATCATAAGTGGAGGTTTACCTGTAGGCTTATGTCAAGGCAGCCCAAAGTCCTATTAATTTTGACTGCAGTTATATTTCATTGCAATAAAATAATCAAAATGCACCTGAGCACACCTTTGCCAGTGTAACATTTGGAGATTCACAAAATTTGCTCTACAGAGAGACACGGCAGGCGTCTCCTCTTTTTTCCTTGAAAGGAAAAAATAATCAGAAGAAAAGCATATTTCATGTGATACTAATTCAGAGCAGAAAACTGGATCAGCCCCTCCTCAATAATCAAGCTAGTGAGAATGTACATTCTTCCCAAGGGAGTGGTTCAAAAATTTTAGCAACCGGTTCTCTATCTGGTTGCTGGGTGGGCGTGGCCAAGGCCAAGTCAGCCTCCTGCACTGGTGAGGGGGGGATTTTTGCCCTCCCGGAGCTCCGAAGACTTTCTCCGAGTCTCCGGGAGGGTAAAACGGCCTCCCCAAGCTCCGGAGGCCCTCTGGAGGCTGGAAACGGGCCCATTTCTGGCCTTCCCAAACTTCCAGGAGGCCTGTTTTCGCCCTCCTCAAGCCTCCACACAGGCCCTGCACTTACCTGGGATCCAAAACGGGCCATGTGGGGACTCCTGGGAGGGGCGAGGCCAGTCAGTCATGGGAACTACTGGTTCAGCAAACCAGATATAAAATTAACACCCGGTTCGCTTGAACTGGTGCAAACCGGTAGTAGCCACCACCTGATTCTTCCACATACCTAACAGTGTGGTCGGAGAGCCATCCGGCATCACAGTTGTCATAGCCATCCTCAAAGGCCACCTCCAGATGAGCAGGAGATGCAACGACAGCCGAGTTCTCTTTGCAGGCCTTCTGTGCCTCTGGGAAAGTCAAAGCGTAGCGGTTGCTAGCCGCTCGGTAGTGAAAAACCACACCTAGGCAGGGTTGAAAAGTGAGAGGACAAGGAGATGTCAATTAGAATAGAATAGAGCCAGAAGGGACCTTTCAGACTCTGCCTCAACATCAAGAAAACTGAGTACTTAGAGACTTTTACCACTCCTGGAATGCTTCAAATCAATGGAGAAAACCTAAAGAAGGTGGACCCTTTTCAGTATCTGGGATCCCAACCAGTGGTGGGATTCAAATGTTTTACTACCAGTTCTGTGGGCATGGCTTGGTAGGAGTAGCAGGGGAAGGATACTGTAAAATCTCTAGTCAGAGGTGGTATTTGCCGGTTCTCCGACCTACTCAAAATTTCCGCTCCCAGTTTTCCAGAACTGATCAGAACCTGCTGAATGCCACCTCCGATCCCACCTCCAAGGCAATGGCGATATCAATGGTGATGTGCGAGCAAGGGTGAATGTAGCCAGGATGCATTGGCGAGAACTCACCACTGTGTTATGTGATAGACGAATGCTAACTTGTCTTAAATTTAAGATTTACGAGATAACCATCTGCCCTATTGCACTGTATGGCACTGAATGCTGGGCAGCAACAACAGGGACTGAAAGTTATCTCCATGCCATGGAAATGCGAATGTTCCGTTGGATATCAGGAATCTCCCTTCTTGACCACATCACAAATGACACCATTCGGCAACATTTTGGTGTGGCACCCAATTATAGAGAAGATGAGAGAAGGCCGACTTTGCTGGTATGGACCTGTCCAGAGAGCAGTACCTTCCATTGTGGCCAAGACTGCCTACCAACTAGAAGTCATGGATGGAAGGGACCTTGGAAGTCTTCTAGTCCAGCCCCCTGCACAAGCAGGAGAACCTGTACCATTTCAAATGGCTGTTCATTCTCTTCTTAAAAACCTCCACTGATGGAGCACCCACAACTTCTGCAGGCAAGCTGTTCCACTGGTTAATTATCCTCACTGCTAGGAAGCTTCTTCTTAATTCCAGGTTGCTTCTTTCTTTGATGAGTTTCCAACCAATGTTTATTTTTCCTGCCTTCTGGTTCTTTGGAGAATAATTTGACCCCCTCTTCTTTGTGGATAGAACCATACAGAAGGCTGTTAACAGGTAGGACCAGCTTGGTAGGATGCTTAAAGCACCAGACTAGAAACTGGGAGACTGGGACAGTGGTGGGAAATTTTTTTACTACCGGTTCTGCAGGCGTGGCTTGGTGGGCATGGCAGGGGAAGGACACTGTAAAGTCTCCATTCCCCCCCCACCACACACCTGGGGGAAGGTTACTGCAAAATCCCATTCCTTCCCCACCCCACTAACCTGCTTTCCAGCGCCATTCTCCTGTGCAGGGCAACCAAAGGAGACCCAGCCAATCAGCTGGGACTCGGGAGGCAGAAAATTAAATGGGGGCGGGGCCAGTCAGAGGTGGGATTGGCCGGTTCTCCAAATTACTCAAAATTTCCGCTACCGGTCAGAACCTGTTGGATACCACCTCTGGACTGAGAGTTCTAGCCTAGACTTGGAAACAACACCTGCTTGGTGAATTTGGGCCCATGACTCTCAGCTCAGCTTGCCAAGAAAAATGCAGGGACTTTCCAGGCAGTTGCCAAGAGTAAAAAAAAAAAAAAA
>BHFT01032281.1:15235-33839 GCA_004320025.1 Laticauda laticaudata
AAAAAAAAAAAAAAAGACTTTATAGCACAAAAAACACCCCCAAACATACAGAGCAGCACTTAATCAATCTTGGCTGACAAAAGCAGATAGAAGGTGTCTAACTGTCCTTGGCTGATCTCTAAAGCTAACCAGAATCAACCATGGTTAGTTCTTGGATGGGAGAGCATCTGGCTGAATGGGAAATTAAATGCTCGGAAAAAAAGGCTAGGTCAAACCATTTCTGTGCTGCAATGTTGCTGAGATATTTGCAAAGGAGGCAATTGCACCACCCAAAGGCATCTCCCTTTCCTTTTAATAAAAATATTGTGAAATACAACCTTTGATGACGGCTGTCTGAATTCTTTCCGAAGGAGTTCTTGCACACTGATTGAGCGCAGCACAACCTTCTCCTTCCTTTTTTTTTTGTTTTTGGTGTCATGTCTCTTACTTAGAAAGCTCTGTGACAAAGGTTGTCAAATTATTGAACTTCATAAACCACCATGAAGTCCTTTAATCAGCATACAAGTGAGGCTCAAAGTCTACATGCAATCACAACCAGATTGGGGGGTCTTTTTGTAGTTTTTCATTAGCGCACACCCACACACCCCTTTGATATAAAGGCAGGGGAGGAATACGATTAAACCAATAGTTCAGGGGTGTCAAACTCAATTTCATGGAGAGCTGCATCAGGATTGTGTTTGACTTTGGGGGGCTGGGGGGAGCATGGCCAGCTCAATGTCACTTGTGTTGGAGGTTCCTGTGGTGGCCCGAGTGCTTTGCCAACGAAAATAGGCTCCCGAAATCCGTTTTTGGCTGTGATGGCCTCCTGAAATCCTTTGCCATTGAAAATGCAGCTCAGGAGGGCTGACTGCGGAGCTCGGGAGGACTACCCGCGACCTTCTTGAGCTCCGTTTTCGCTGGCAGAGGCACTGAGGGCCAGTCCTTTGCAGTTTCCAGGGAAGCACCATGGGCCAGCTCTAAGCACCCTGTGGGCAGTGGTGGGATTCAAATTTTTTTGCCACCGGTTCTATGGGCATGGCTTGGTGGGCATGGCTTGGCTTGGTGGGTGTGCTTGGAGGGCGTGGCAGGGGAAGGATACTGCAAAATCTCCATTCCCTTCCCATCCCTCTAACCTGCTTTCCAGCTCCATTCTCCTGTGCAGGGCAACCAAAGAAGACCGAGCCAACCAGCTGGGACTGGGGAGGCAGAGAATAGATGGGGGCGGGGCCAGTCAGAGGTGGGATTTGCCCATCCTCCAAACTACTCAAAATTCCTGCTACCAGTTCTCCAGTACTGGTCAGAACCTGCTAAATACCCATCTCTGCCTGCAGGCTGAATCTGGCCCCCGATGCCTTGGGTTTGACACCCCTGATTTAGTTGAAAAAGTGCTCCCCAGATTCTTTCATACAAGCAGTCCTTGACTTACAACCATTCGTTTAGCAATTGTGCAAAGTTTCAACGGCATTGAAAAAAGCAACCTACAATCGTTTTTCACATGATTGTTGCACCATCCCCATAATCGCATGATTAAAATTCAGGTGCTCATATTTATGATGGTTGTGGTGTCCCTGGATCACACGATCCCCTTTTGCGACCTTCTGACAAGCCAATTCAATGGGGAAAGCCAGATTCACTTCACAATCGGGTGACTAATTTAACAACTGCAGTGATTCACTTAACAGCTGTGGCAAGAAAGGTCATAAAATGGAGCAAAACTCACTTAATAAATGTCTCGCTTAGCAACATCAATTTCAGGCTCAGTTGTGGTCGTAAATCGAGGACTACCTGAATACGGCTTTTTAATGCAATGCTTCCCAATTTTTTTCCCTTTATTATCCAAAATCGCTTCTCGGAAAGTTTTAAACTTCAAGGACCGACTGCAAGGTCTTTCCTTCAACACTGCTATAGCTTTGATTGGTTGCTGAATGAATGGTTGTAAGTAACTAGAGAACTACTTGTATTATAAAAATGTTATCACTGAATGATCTTTTATGTCATTTCAACAAATTATCATTGGTAATTTCATTGATTTTCATCTTCATGGAAATCCTTTGGGGGATTTTTAAATGTATTTTAGTACAGGTGGCAAAATTAAATCAGTTTAAATCAATTAAAAACACCTGTTTTGTTTGGGTAATTGGCTCCGGTGTCATTATCCAAAGAAAAAACAATTTTTCCCAATTTTCGGTAATTTACTCAGGCATGGGAAGCAATGCATAATAGCATCTTGTCACACAATCTTTGGTGATTATTTTATTGTTTTGATCAGAAGCATTTTTGCCTCCCTTCCACCAGTCACCAAATATTTCTCATCTCTTTCTGCAACATAAAGCAGAGCCCTGAAACTGTCTTCCTCCCGCTCCCTTACTCTCGCCTCACAATCAGGAGGCTGTGAATTCGATCCTAGGTGGAGGCAGATATTTCTCTCGCTGGGCACACTGGGAATATATCTGCTGCATTGGTGACATGAAGGGCATCCAACCAGTAAAACACTCTGCTAGCTCCATTCAGTTGCCAAGACTCCACCCCGCAAGGGATTATGGGGTTGTTAAATGACAGTGAGGATGATATAATGTAATGTTATGGGTTCGTTAAGATAGATAGATAGATAGATAGATAGATAGATAGATAGATAGATAGATAGATAGATAGATAGATAGATAGATAGATAAAGAGATAGAGATAGAGATAGAGATAGAGATAGAGATAGAGATAGAGATAGAGATAGAGATAGAGACAGAGACAGAGACAGAGAGATACTGAGCCCTTTTCTTACCTGTGACTTCCAGAGGTACCAAGTCCTGCTCATCATGAATCCCAAGGACAATCTCACATCGATAAAGTCCCGCATCGCTGGCCCGAGCTGACAGAAACAAGAGGGTGGCATTTTCTCGATGGTGAGGGTACCCGGGCAAGGCGATCCTGCCCTCATAGTTTTTGGAGATCTTCACCACGTTATCCTTGGCTACCAGCACAGAGAGATCTTCCGGCTGTCCGGTGGCGGACTGTACTTTGCTCCACTTGATACGGGGGAGATCAGACAATTCACTGTGGTTCGGGGGGAGGGAGCCTTGCAAGAGAANGGGACACCGGTTCTGCCAGCCCAACCCTCACTGGCTGATGACTGACTTTGTTGATGTGGATCACTTTCCCAGGATCCTGGGAACCTAGGACAAAAGAGGGCAATGAATTAGAAGAGATATGTGCATAGATCATGGATTTCTTCTTGAAAGATTAACCTTTCAGCCTGGTAAACAAACGACCCTGGCTGTTTTCACATAAAAGTAGTCCTTGACTTACGACCATTCGTTCAACGACTGTTCAACGTTACAATGGCCCTGAAAAAAGGGACTTATGTATGTCAAAATTGTATGTCACAGCCGTCGCTCAACAGAGGGGGAGGGATACGACATCACCTATCTCCAGTCTACAAGACAATCCTTTCAACAGTTCTAAGAAGGCTCTACACTCATTTGCACCACTCGGGTGACCCTGAGGACACAGATAAGCCTCCAGGTGGCCTCAAGGTCTCTGTAAAAGGATGCAAATGACCAGCTGTCTGCAAGGAATACAAATCCTTCCATTCCCCACCATCCAATTAGAGCTGAAGAAGCTTCTAGGATGAGAAGTAAAACGCCTTCAAAGAAAAAGCAGAAAGTCCAGTTGCCTCCTGAAAAAAGCACCTTTGGGACTAACTGAGGGGCCCTGCTGTCTCTGCGATCCAGTCTAGATATTTTTTGAAAACCTCTAGTGATAGAGCAACCACAACTTCTGGAGGCAAGCTGTTCCACTGATTAATTGTTCTCGCTGTCAAGAAACTTCTCCTTAGTTCTAGGTTGGCTCTTTCTTGAATGATCTTCTACTCGTTACTTCTTCTACAGCCCTCAGTACCCCTTTTTGTTCTCATCTCCTTTGTCCAACAGGCATAGCCTTAAAATCAAATACTGTCCATTTTCCGAGTGACTTATTTATTTATTTATTTATTTATTTGCACTGTTTCCCCAACAGACGTCACTGTATAATTGTCTGCTTCTTTCTTCCTTTCCCTTGTCCATCGACAGACCCGATAGCCTAGATTTATGTTATTCAAATGATTTCCTGATCCCAGTAATTGGCTTCAACCCAGCCCTTTCAAAACTATGATCACTGTAATCTGTAAACCACACAGCATGTCATATGATTCTTTGGTGAAATTTGAAAAACACTTTGTTGTCAACCCTGTATTACTGCTAACATAGGTTTTTGAAGATAAAAGATTTGTTGGAAAAATATAGGGACTGGAAAAACAATCCTATTTTGGTGCCGAAAAAAGTAATCCTAAATTGCATTAAAAGAGGGATATAATCAAGATCAAGAGGGGTACAAATACCACTCTATAAAGCCTTAGTAAAGCCCATGTCAAACTGCACCAACGGATGGAAAGAGGATGTAAAATGGAGAGAAACACTTCCCATCCATTGGTTAACGCGATTCATCCGTTCTGTACTCACTGCGTCCGTTTTTCTTCCTCTCTATCCTCCAGGCATCCGTTCGACTGAGGTTCCATCCGCTCAAAAAGTTTTGAGCTGCTCAAAACTTTTTGAGCGAAAATGTATCCAACGCGTCCGTTCATGCATCCGCTACACATACGGGAACATCCATTCTGCATCCGTCGTCATCCGTTACACGTCCGCTACATCTGCTAGGCATCCACTGCGCATCCGCGCAACTCAAATCCGCTGCAGCAGTAAACGGACACAGGGAGGAAGCGAAACGGACGCGGAACAGACGTGTAGCGTTAGTAGCACGGACGGAGAAAGGATGAAAGCGGATGCAGCTCACATAGAAAGCATTTAAAACGGAAAAAACGTTCGCAGAGGGGATCTATCTCGGATATTAAGATGTCTAGAGGATGCCTAGAGGATGCAAAAGAACACCTAGGAGAAAACCTATATTGCCTATAAAAAGGGGAGCAACTCACCTGGATCTCACTTTCAGTCCAGCAGCCCTGCTGTGCAGACCTCTGCAGCCTTCATCTGGCTCTTGCACTTCCACAGCATCCATTGATGTCCCACATGGATCGTAACAAACTCCTTTTTGGTAGCCACCATTGTTTCTGCAACAGTGCGAAGCCATCTACAGGCTCTTTCAACTGTTCTATGGAAGAAAAGGAGGCGGCCAAGAAGCGTCTGGGTCCGAAGATGGATCAGAGTGTGGACTGTACAACAAGCTGATGGTGGAGCTGAGGAACGAAGACCCTCGTGGCATTCCAGAACTTCAATGAGGATGCCTCCAGCCATGTTTGACGAAGTTGTGGAGCGGCTGAGACCCAGGTTGACCAAGCAGAGCACCAACTTCCGGCCCAGCCTGGACCCTGGGCTCAAGGTGCACTGACTCTGCGCCACATGGCTCCGGACCATCTACAGGAGCATGCAGTACGGCTGGAGGGTGCCACACAAACACCATCAGCATTGTAGTCAGAGAAGTGGTGCAGGCCATCATGGAAGAATACCTGGAGGAGCTCCTCCAGTGCCCTCCACTGAAGAAGGATGAAGAAAGTTGCAGAGCAGTGGTATCAGAAGTGGAACTTCCCCCACACCATTGGAGCCATAGATGGCAAGCACGTGGCCTGCAAAGCGCCAGCCAAGTCGGGGTCCACTTATCACAACTACAAGGACTTCTTCAGCATCATCCTTCTCGCCATGGTCAATGCTGACTACAAGTTCATGTACATCGATTGCTTCAGGCAACGGGTCAGCTTCAGATGCCCAGGTATACAACGCCAGTGACCTCAAGGAGGGGCTGAACGCACCTCATCATGGGCTTCCCAGATCCAGACCCCTGCCCAATAAACGCAAGATGTGCCCTACTTCATCATGGGGGATGGACGCCTTCTCCTCAGAACCTACCTCATGAAGCCCTACACTTCCAGACTCCTCACCGTGAGAGGAGGATCTTCAACTACAGGATGTCCAGGGCAAGGGGGTGGTGGAGAACGCCTTTGGCATCCTGGCCAACAGGTTCCAGGTACTTCTCACCACCATGCAGCATCGCCCAGAGACCGTGAGGAGGATCATGGAAGCTTGCTGCATCCTGCACAATCTCATGTGCACCCGCTACCCAGGCTCATGGACCTCCAACAAGGCAATGGGGACATGGAGCCTGGGGAATGGTGGCAAGGGCGAAACCTGATAGACACTGAGGATATGCAAGGCCCCAACAGAGCCTCACGTAAGGGAAGAAGCAGCGCAACCTCCTGAGACACTGGTTCAGCTCCCCAGCTGGAGCAGTGGAGTGGCAAGACAGGATGATAGATGATTAATGGATGCTTCCTTCACCTGTCTCATCACCACTGATGAGATTGGCCATGTATGTTGGGTGTCCTACAATGAACAGGGCATTTAAGAAAGAGTTGTTGTTTATGTTCAAATGTTGTGGATCAATGCTTACGTTGTTACTGATAATGAAGGGCCAAAGGTGTGGGACCTGGGAGGGTGGACCAATAGAGTCCCACTATGCTTGCACTGGAGGTTTATCTATCCCACAGCTATTACCCATCCCACAAGTATCCCTGCCCATCCCACAGCTATTACCCATCCCAAAGGTATCCCTGCCCATCCCACTGCTATCCTTACCCATCCCAAAGGTCTCCCTGCCCATCCCACTGCTATCTTAACCCATCCCACAAGCATGCAAAGGCTTAAACCATTTCTAAAAGTTTCCACCAAGACTTTATTTAATAAAATAAATGAAGCAAGCGTGTGAAGCAAAGGATAATCTTTATTAATAACAAGCTGTCAAAGAAAAATGACCCAAGTCAAGTGTCCAAAGCAAAAAAAATCAACAGGTAGCCACCCAGTCTCTGGCACTCTTTCTGGTCACTCGGAGGTGTGCCAGTCTCAGGGATGAAGGGTTCAGGTGCTGTGGAGGTGGCTGTTGCTGGAGTGCTGGTCTGAAGCGCCACTGGGTTGCCTGGCCCCGAGAGGACAATAGGGGACGGTGTGTTGAGGAAGCTCTCAGACAGCTGGCTCAGCCCCGTGATGTTGAGAAGCCCCTCCTCCACTGATGTGGGATGTCAGCCCCAGTACCAATGACAGATGTACTGAGGCCGGGCTTGGCTGTGGGGTGGAGGAGAGGAGTGTAGTGGGCTATCTGGTCTGCAGCTGGGTGAGGACTGGAGTCGGTGGCATCTGTGGCATGGGTGGCATCCGGTGGCAGGGCTGGCATCAGTGGCTGGGTGGCATCGGGGGCATCAATGGAACCGGTGGCGTCTGATGTACATGTGCCTGAACTGGGAAGGGCTGCTGCCTGTGCTGCTGGACCTCCTGGTAGCTGTAGCCTTGGTAGGTGGGCCTGTGGAAAGCCTTGGAAGGGGAGTGACATCACCTGTGGTAGAGGAGCAGACCTGGACTGGGTGGAGCAGGTTCATCTCGGTCTGGAGGGTTGTGAAGCAGGTCGTGATCCTGTCCTTCACACCTGGTACTGGAGTTCCGCCGATGTCCATGAGGGTCTGGTTCACATCGGTGAGGAAGGGCTTGCGGTTGGAGGATGAGGAGTCAGTGTGTTACCAGCTGAGAAAAGAGATCTACGCTGCTCCTAGGTCTCTTATCTCCAGCAGGACAGTGTGGCTCAGTCCCTCCGGTTTGCCTTCTTGCCTTTCTGTGGAGTGGAGCTGGGGGTGGATGCGGGTTGGGCTGTGGTGGAAGTGCTGTCTCCTTTCTCCCACTGCATCAGGGTGACCTCCACGCGCTCCGCCACAGGTAGTAGCAGCTGTCGGGGGGGTCTCCATCGTGGCATGCTCCACAGATACCTGCCTGGAGACAGGAGCTGACTCTCTGCCAGAAGAGGACTGGCTCTCAGCAGTGCTGCCTGAGAGAGAGGGTTGTGAGAGGGGCTGCTCCTCCGGTGGCGGATCTCACCCTCCAGGAAGCTGCACTTGGCCATCACATAGGTCTCTCTGTCTGTCAGCTTGACCGCGGCCTGGCCAGATTTCTTGAGGTGCAGCTTCCCGTACCAGGTGTGCATGTGCTTCCACCAGCCAAGGAGCACTCCGAAGTGTAGCCCAGGCTCTCCGCCTTCTCTCTCCAAGCAGCCTGCTTCCTTTTGGTGTCCCTATAGAGCCTGTGTCCCTTCCGCCATAGATACTCGTTCTCTCTCAGCCACTCCAGCACCTCTCCTCATGTTTCCTCTTCTATGTTGAATTGCCTCCTCTCCCGTTCTCACGTCTGCCTCTTCCTCCCTTTGGCAGGACCACATGGGCCCTCATCAGAGGGGCTTCGAGGTTGTAGGGGCTGCTCCTCCACACCACCACCACCAGCAGCAGCAGCAGCAGCAGGACCAGCAGGAGCAGGATCAGCAGCAGCAGAGTAAGCACCAGCAGCGCCAGCAGCACCAGCAGGACCAGCAGAACCAGGAGCACCAGCAGGACCAGGAGCACGAGCAGGACCAGCAGGACGAGGAGCACCGCCAGCAGAGTAAGCACCAGCAGAAGCACCAGCACCAGGACAGCGCCAGCAGTGTAAGCCACCAGCAGAAGCCCCAGCACCAGGAAGCAGCGCCAGCAGAGTAAGCACCAGCAGAAGCCCAGCACCAGGAGCAGTGCCAGCAGAGTAAGCACCAGCAGAAGCACCACCACCAGAAGCAGCTTCAGCAGAGTTTAGTACCAGCAGAAGCACCACCGCCAGAACAGCTTCAGCAGAGTAAGCACCAGCAGAAGCACCACCGCCAGAAGCAGCATCATCACTCCGCCAGAAGCAGCATCAGCAGAAGCCCCAGCCCCAGAAGAGCGAGCCCGGGCTACAGAAGCCCCAGCAGAAGCAGAGTGAGGGCCAGGGTGGCCTGTCCCTTTTGCCAGGGCTGGCAGCAGATGGCTTGAGGCAGGCTGGAAGCTGTGTCTGGAAGCAGTCTTTCCTCTGAATGTTGACCTGCTTGGGAGCTTTCTTCCCTTTATATCCGCGGGGCTGACGCAATGCATCCTCCCCGCATGCGCAGTGGATGCATAGGTAGGCATCCGCTAGGCATCCGCTAGGCTTCCGCGACGGCATTTGCTAGGCTTCCGCTCTGCATCCGCTTCATCACTCGGCATCCGCTCGGCATCCGCTCGGGCATCCGCTTCATCCGCTCGGCGTCCGCTCTGCATCCACTGTATCCGTTCCACGTCTGCTTTGCTGCGCTCCCCAGAAGCCTTGCGGATGTGCCATCTGCTCCCATCCGCTTCATCCGCTAGGCTTCCGTGGAGCATCCGCTTTCCATCTGCCCTACATCCTCCCCCCATCCGTCCTTTCCCGTGTTGTCCGCTCTGTTTATGCAAATTTTTGCCCCTTTTGAGAGCGAATAACAACGGATGGAACATTTTTCTCGTCCGCTGTGTCCTTTTTACAAACGTTTTGCATCCGTTGGCCAGTGTGACAGGGCCTTAAGGCCACACTTGGAAGTGCAGAGAAGAGCAACCAGGATGCTTATGGGATTGGAGACCGAAACGTATGAAGAACTGTTCAGGAACTGGGCCTGGCTAGTCTAGTGAAGAAGGACCAGGGGAGCCATGATAGCAGTCTTCCAATATTTTGAGAGGCTGCCACAGAGAGGAAGGGGTCAAGCTATTTTCTAAAGCACCCGAAGGCCAGACAAGGAATAATGGATGTGAAACTGAACAAGAAGATTCACCTGGCGGAACCAAGGAGAAACTTTCTGACAATTCACCAATGGAACAGCTTGCCCTCGGAAGTTGTGGGAGTGCCATCACTTGAGACCTTCAAGAAGGGATTGGATGTGCCATTTGTCTGAAATGGTGTAGATCTCCTGCTTGAGTAGGGGGTTGGAGTAGATGACCTATCTCTGTTAATCTCTTAATTTCATATATAATGTGGTGGAATGTAGTCTGGATTCCCAGGAAGGAGGGGCCGCATTCCAGAGGACAAAGAGACAGTGAAGTTTAGATAGTTTGGTCAGGAGAAAGAGAGTTAAAATGGCTCCTCCCTGGAAATTCTCAGAGTATAACTTTAATGATGCAAGTACAGGTAGTCCTCGGCTTACAACAGTTCATTTAGTGACCATTCAACATTACAACATCACTGAAATAAGTGACCTATGACCATTTTTCACACTTACAACCGTTGCAGCATCCCCATGGCCACATGATTTACATTTGGATGCTTGACAACTGGCTCACATTTACGACAGATGCAGTGTCCAGGAGTCATGTAACTGTCATTTGTGACAAGCAAAGTTAATGAGGGAAAACCAGATTCATTAACAGCCATGTTATTAATTTAACAACTGCAGTGATTCACTTAACAAAGGTGGCAAGAAAAGTTGTAAAATGGGGCAAAAACTCACTTAACAAATTTCTCACTTAGTAACATAAATTTGGGGCTCTATTGAGGTCGTAAGTTGAGGACTACTTGTAGTTTCTTAAGTTTGGCGAGATTCTGTCTTTAGGTGAGAAGCAACTATATTTAGAAGTAACTCTGGATGTCTTTTGGGGGTTTGGAAGCTGACAATAGCACATGCTTGCCTAAGTACAATTTTCTTGCAATTTTCCTCTGTTCAACAGTAAGTATGTCCTCCTTTCTCCCCAGTCCGTGTCGTTCTTTGCCTGCTCAGATATCTGGTTAACCATAACCATCATCCACAAAAATTAGTGTTCCACAATGAATGGAATCATAAACCAAGCAAGCTGGCTGGGTCTTTCCAATATGCTAAGCAGAGCTTCCAAAATATTAGCAACAGGTTCTCTGCCTGGTTGTTTGGTGGGTATGGCCACGGTGGGCATGGCCTAGTCAGCCTCCTGCACCACAGCGAGGGGGGTGCATTTTTGCCCTCCCCGAGTTCTGGGGGGGCTTTCCTCAAGCCTCTGGGAGGGCGAAAACGGCCTCACTGGGCTCTGGAAGCTCTCTAGAAAGGAGCCCATTTCTGGCCTTCCCAAACTTCCGGTAGGCCCGTCTTTCACCTTCCCAGAGCCTCCACACATACCCTGCACTTACCTGCATCCAAAATGGCCGTGTGGGGACATTTGGGAGGGGAGGGGAGGGGTGGGCAGAGCCAGCCAGGAGTGGGAGTTGGGGGGTTCTCCAAAGTGTGCAGAATCTTAGCTAGAGGTTTTCCCGAACCCCTGCGCACCCCCAGCAGGCCAGCCCTGATGCTAAGCCTCCAACACACATGCATACACACAGTCCTAACCAGGATTAAAAGCAATCTTTGCCTCTGTGAACGTCTCTGCAAGTGTTATGAGATGGTAGCCTCTAAGTCCGACCTGTTTTGCAGTGGTGCTATGAGAGAATAAAGCCAGAAGAGAATATACACAGAACCAACTTCCAGCTGAGATATTAAGAACTGAGTTTTAAACATGCTTGGAATGAACACATGTCCATTATCTGGAAAAAAAATGAAATAAATTTTAAAAAACTCAAAGGGCAGACCCGATAGACTGCTAGGTCTTTTTCTGCTGTGACTTTTCTATGTTTCTATGTCATCTTGAGCATCTTGAAATGAAGCATTGGCTACAAGACAGAGAGAGCCAGTTGCAAATGTAGTGGTTTTTTTCAGCATTGCACAATGCATTAGTGTTTGTTCAGAAGAGATGCTTCAAAATAGGTAAGAGTGTGAAGACTGCACTTGTTGGTTGAGTTTAGAAAAAGGCACAGCTGCTTAATAAATTGCTTTATTGTTACTTTAATGAATGCCAAAAGTCACTGGAAGTTGGCAGAATTTAATATATTCTTTTCTGTTCACAACAATGTGAAGACACAGCTGCCAGTTCATTAGGTATTGGCCTTCCTACACATCGATTTTTTCCCAAGAACTTGGGAAGTTGTAAAACATAAGTGGAGCACATGTGAAGATTGAAGCAGTGTGGTGTTTTGTGATTGACACATAGAAATATTGTTGATAGATTTTTCTTTAATTCCATTTAAAATTTTGAGGTATGGTACCCATTGTGCCAATAATCACCGTAACCATCATGTTTGGGTTATGCTATCATCTTTCCATTTTGATTTTCAGATCTTGATACTTTTTGATCTTCTCCAATTCTTTGTCTTCTATTCTACTATCTCCTGGTATTGCCACATCAATTATCCACACTTTTTTTTCTTGTTCAACCACATTTCAGTTTGGTGTGTTATGAGCCAAGACTTTTATCAGTTTGTATTTGGAAATGCCACAATATTTTGGTCTGCTCATTTTCGTCTACTTTTTCAATTCGACGTTCTCATCAATTTTTCATTACCAATACATGATAATTTTTACAGATGTTCCAATGAATCATTTTGGCAATTGTGCTATGCTGTTGTTTATCATCAGTTTACACAATCTTCTTGTGCAAGCTGAGTATATGATCTATTATTCCTTCTGCTTCTTTGTGAAACTTGCACTTTGAATCATTTGATTACACACAACAGGACAGACACAGACTTCAGAGGATAATTAGGACTGCAGAAAAAATAATTACTACTAACCTGCCTTCCATTGAGGACTTGTATACTGCATGAGTAAAAAGAGGGCTGTGAAAATATCTACAGACCCCTCGCATCCCAAACATAAACTGTTTTAACTCCTACCCTCAAAATGACGCTATAGAGCACTGCACACCAGAACAACTAGACACAATGGCAGTTTTTTCCCAAATGCCATCACTCTACTAAACAAATAATTCCCTCAACGCTGTCCAACTATTTACAAAGTCTGCACTACTATAACTATTAATCTTCTCATCACTCCTTATGACCGATCCCCTCCCACTTGTGACTGTATGACTGTAACTTTGTCGCTTGTATTCTTACGATTTTTATTGACTGTTTCCTAGTATGATTTGATTGCTTATTGTACCCTATGACAATTATTAAGTGTTGTACCTGATGATTCTTGACGAATGTATCTTTTCTTTTATGTACACTGAGAGCATTTGCACCAAGACAAATTCCTTGTGTCCAATCACACTTGGCCAATAAAGAATTCTATTCTGTTATTTTTTCAGTTCTGGCCTTGGTTGTATTAGTTCGAATAGCTTGCTCTTGTGCAGCCCAAATCAAGCCTTCAGTTTATTTTTTCAATTAAAAAAAGTTGCAGTTGCAAGACATTGCTAGGGTTGATCTTTATCCACTTTCCCCTTGGTCTTTTGTAGAAATTGACCCTGTAATGCATTCCTCGAAGTAGGCTGCTTTAACCTATTGCTCTCCTTCAGACTCTAGTTCCCTAATCTTCTGCCAGCTTCTCAGCAGCATCTCTTTTTGCATTAAGGATGAGGGTGATGAAGTAAGGGGCATTTATTGCTAGAAGAGGTGATTATGAATAATAAATCTAATTGCAAAAAGCTTTTAAAGGGCTAATACTTTTGCCCCTTTTAATACCAAGCTTTAAGTTTTGAGAGGAATTAGCCAGAAGCATTCATGGGAGATGAGCTGTCCAAAATGTCAAGATGGCAACTATGATTGGGTGATTAAAGCCCTGCCCTGTTTGCATGTGCGTCACATTTAATTTAATCTTAATTTAAGTTTAATTTAATTTCAATTTAATTTAATTTTTAATTTAATTTTGGGTTTAAATTAATTGAAGTTTAATGTCTAATTTTAATTAATGAAGCTTTTTATGGCTTGGCATTGGGTTACCTATAGAGCCACTTTTCCCCAGTAAAGCTGCCCCAACTACTGCATTAGGGCCAGGAGCAGCATCAGGCTGAACCCCATTTTCAGGAGTCAGGAAGATTAAAATCAGAAGTGATATTCAGCAGGTTCTGACCAGTTCTGGAGAACCAGTAGAGGAAATTTTGAGTAGTTCAGAGAATCGGCAAATGCCACCTCTGACTGGCCCTACCCCCATCTATTCTCTGCCTCCCGAGACCCAGATGATTGGCTGGGTCTTCTTTTGTTGCCCTGCACAGGAGAACGGAGCTGGAAAGCAGGTTCGTGGGGTGGGGAGGGAATGGGATTTTGCAGTAACCTTCCCCTGCCACGCCTACCAAACCACGCCCACCAAGCCACACCACACCAGCCACGCCCACAGAACCAGTAGTAAAACATTTTGAATCCCACCACTGATTGAAATCATTGGAAATCTGAAAGTTCAAATCTGCCCCTGACTTGTGATGACCCAGGGTGGGATACAAAGCAAACACAGTCACAGAAACCAGGTGAAGCCCCTTTTATTCGTTCACTTTTGCTTCCAAACTCTTGATTCTTGACGGAAGACAAAAAATTCCCACACAAAGAGTTACAAGAAGAAGGGAAAAAGCAACACAAACCTGGTAAGATAAGGGCTTGAAGACGTCCACAGATAACACACACTGAGAAGGATGCCAAACTCAGAGAGGAACCATAAATTAGAGATATTGCCATGCTTTGTTTCCAGCATTCGCCCGTAGGCAGGTCCATACTCTTATCCAGTTGTCACAGCTGCAGCCCATGAAGAGGATTAAGGCCCTCTCCTCTCCAGTAGACCACATCTCTCCCTTATCCTCTCCTCCCTGCATGCCCTAGGATGGATAGGGGATGGATCTGGGTCCTATTCTGACTGCTCAGCCGGCCTCTGCCCTTCTCCAGCCTCCTTCACAACCTCTGGAGTCACACTTCCATGCCCTGTCAGCTGTTCCTCCTCTCCCTCAGAGTCAGTCTCCACCAGGGGCATGACAGACTCCTTTACAGTCCTTGAAGTGGCTCTTCTCAGCTTTCTCTCTACCCGTTATGCAGCTGCGGACCTGGCTGTCTCTTTTCTGACTTTTCCCTAGACAGCATTTCTTCGCTCCTGATTCTCAAGGTCTTCCTCATTTATCATTGCAGGTTGTCATGAGGCTGTCTTTATCTTGTCCCACACGCTTGAGGGAGAGAGAAAGGCTTAAATTATCCCGAGCTGTACAATGATAAAATTGTCTTTTTTTCCCTGACACTCTCAAATGACAGCCTCCAGAGAATAAAATCTGTTTGGCTTTGTCATCCATTACCCTGAGGGAAGTCACGGATTGCCTTCAAAACACCACCAGTCTGGAATGCGATGACACAAGTACAGTTGGTCTTTGACTAAACGACCACAGCTGAGCCCAGAATTTCCATCACTTTGCAAGATGGTTGTTGAGTGTGTTTTGCCCCATTTTATGACCTTTCTTGCCACAGTTGTTTAGGGAATTGCTGCAGTTGTTCAGTCAGAAACACGGTTGTTAAGTGAATCTGGCCTCTCTCTTGACTTTGTTTATCAAAAGGTCGCAAAAGGTTGATCACATGACCTTGGGACACTGCAACCATCATAAGTACATGCCGGTTGCCAAGCATTCAAATTCTGATCATGTGACCATGGGGGAATGCTGCAATGGTCATAAGTGTGAAAAATGATCATAAGTCACTTTTTTCAGTGCCATTGTAAGTTTGAATGGTCAAGTAATGATCATAAGTCAAGGACTACCTATTGTTATGGGTGCACTTCAATATACCCATATAATGCTTCTACTTGGGGAGCTATACTGGTTCCTGTTGGCTTCAGGTTGCAATTGATGGACATCCCTAAAGCCATTCATGGCTTAGGATCTCATTATCACGCTATAAAAAAGATGTTGAGACTCTAGAAAAAGTGCAGAGAAGAACAAGCAGGATGATGAGGGGACTGGAGATGAAGAACGGTTACAGGAACTGGGCCTGGCTAGTCTAGTGAAGAGAAGAACCAGGGGAGACATGATAGCAGTCTTCCAGTATTTGAGGGGCTGCCACAGAGAGGAAGGGGTCAAGCTATTTTCTAAAGCACCCGAAGGCCAGACAAGGAATAATGGATGGAAGCTGAACAAGGAGAGATTCAACCTGGAAATAAGGATAAAATTTCTGACAGTGAGAACAATCAACCAATGGAACAGTAGTGGTCCTCGGAAGTTGTGGGAACGTCATCACTTGAGACTTTCAAGAGGAGATTGGACTGTCATTTGTCAAGAAATGGCTTGGGCAGGTGGTTGGACTAGATTACCTACAAGGTCCCTTCCAACTCTGATTATCTGAACTTGTCTCTCTTAAGTATCTCCAGTTGTCTCTCTTTGTCTCATAAGATCCAGTTGGGTCAGCATGTTCTGGATCTACTCAATGAAGAAATGTCACTCTTATAGATATGCTGGAGGTATACCTTTCTATTGCTATGCCTGTCTTCTGAAACAGAAACAAACCAGCAGACTCACATGGGTAGAATATCAACTAGCAATCAGTGGTGGGTTTTGAAAAGTTTTCCTACCGTTTCGATGTGAGCGCGCTCTTTGCGCAGGTGCAGCATTTGCAACTCACCTTCTGCTGCAAGCCCTGTCTGTAAAACAGCAGGCTTGTGGCAATTGGCTGTGCCGCGCGAAGCAGCTGAGGTTGAAAAGCAGAGAATAGAGCCAGGGCAGGTGGGAAAGCCCAGCAGCTGATTGTCAGAGTGAAGTGGTTTGTTCACAGATGTTCATCGGAATTATCGTTTCAGCCAAACTGGGCCGAACCACTGAACTAGCCACTTTATTGCTCAATGCTTATTTCACAGTGATCTTCTCAGACTGGCAGTTTGCCCCTGGGAAAGACTCGATCAGGTCTATTCAAGGGGGTCAGAGTTGGACCTTCCCCTCTTGTGTCTATGTAGAGATTCCAGAGTGATAACCTGCTTGACCCCTCCTCCCGACTGGGACAGTGCCTCTCCAACAATCCTGCCCTGAGGCCCTGTTGCCCTAGCTTTATTGGCATTCATGAAGGCCACAAGGACCTGACTTATCCAGCAAATCTTTGGCCACCAAGGGTTCTGAATTCACTGGTTCATTATGCCGTTTTATGTTTACAATTGCTGAATAGTGGTTTGATGTTTCGGATCTCTTCATGTTCTCCTATTTCACTTTTCCTGAACGCTATTTGAAATTATGACAATTGTACGCAGCAAACAAGATAACTATGCTGGGTTTCATATCACAAAACACTAGTCGAACACTTCCCAAGCATTTAGAACTACGTGATGTATCCACAGATTATGTAAGCAGATCCCAGTCAGGTGGCCTTCTGCAGCTGACCAATGGTTAGTTTGTCAGTGCCAATTATTTTTAAGTGCTCTCGTAGATCTTTAGGCACAGCACCCAGTGTGCCAAGTACCACTGGAACCACCTGCACTGATTTATGCCAGTGTCTCTGCAGTTTGATTTTCAAGTTCTGATATCTGGTGATTTTTTTCAAGTTGTTTCTTGTCAATTTTGCTGTCACCAGGCATGGCAATGTCAATGATTCACACTTTTTTCTTCTCCACAGTTGTGATATCTGGGGTATTGTGTTCCAAAACTTTGTCAGTCTGTATTCTGAAGTCCCACAGTAGTTTTCCATGCTCATTTTCGACCACTTTTTCAGGTTTATGATCCCACCAGTTCTTCACTACAGGCAGATGGTAGTTGTGACACAAGTTCCAGTGGACCATCTGAGTGACTGTGTTGTGACATTGTTTGTAGTCAGTCTGAGAGATTGTCTTGCAACAGCTCAGTATGTGATCAATGGTTTTATCCGCTTCTTTGCAGAGTCAGCAAATTTTTCTATTCTGGCTTTGATTGCATACGTTCTGATGGCTTATTCTTGGGCTGCACGAATCAGGCCTTCTGTCTCTTTCTTCAGTGTTCCGTTGGTCAGCCATAACCATTATTATTATTAATTATTAATATTATTATTTAGCATATGGCAAAAATACATGGATGTAATGGTTCGAATGTTAAAGCTCTTGATGGACATTCGGACACAATATAATGGATATTTTGTCAAGGAACACCACAGTCACACTGAGGGGTAGAGACAAGGCCCCACTTAAACAATGAGTCCTGGCAGACACCATGTTGGGTTTGGATCCTGTTCAGAGTTGGCCAATGCTGGTGAGGAAAGTCAAAACCTGGCACCTTTGTGTAGGGTCATCTACGTAACTGCTTGTGTCTGGGCAGCTTGAAGTTTATTTGAAGTTAAATATCTCTCTCTGTCTCTGTCTCTGTCTCTCTCCCCCCCCCCCCNTCTCAGACCAACCCAATCAGGTGAAGTGGGGAAGGAGCTGGACTAGACATGGGAAAGCCAGGTTGTAGTCCCCTTTCAGCCCCAGGAGCTCATTGGTTGAATGTGGGACAGTCTCTCCCTCTAAACCCAAGAGCCATTCAGGTGGAGTGGGGAAGGGGATGGAGTGGGGAGACTGAGGGTTTTAATCCCCCCCCCCTTGCCTTAAAATCTTCCTAGAAATCTTTGGGCCAATCATTTATATTTCTCAGCTTTAGACTGGGAAATCAAAAGGTTTCCTCAGAAGTGCATAGGGGTTAACCACTCCTGAAAGTTTAATTGAAATTAAAGTAATTCAATTTAGGGACCAACTTCAGGAGGTGTTTATCTTAAATAAATTAAATTAAAAATGTTGTCAAGACAACTGCACGCACCTGTTGACAGAGTCACCAGAAATCAAGACTGCCTCAGAAGACCACAAGAAAAAAACAGTAGTTGTAAAAAAACAAACAGAAACAAGTGTAGAAACTGGTTATGACCAAGAACAGAGGCTACTGAGGCAGGGAGGACCCATCTAGTTATTTGCAAGTGCAAAGTTGGCATGTGTGTGCAAACACTTCAGCCACTTAGAAAAAAACCAAAGGTTAAATATCTATCTATCTATCTATCTATCTATCTATCTATCTATCTATCTATCTATCTATCTATCT
>BHFT01032284.1:0-26716 GCA_004320025.1 Laticauda laticaudata
CTACCTCCCTCCCTCCCTCCCTCCCTCCCTCCTCCCTGCCTTATTCTCTATCTACCTCCCTTCCCTCCAAGCAAAGGAAGGCGCACAAATAACGACACTATTGCTGTGCTGACAATCCTTGTGCCTGTCCAAGCTCAGGCAGGGCAGGTTGACCTCATTGCAAATGGGTGGGGAGGGGGCTTCCATTGCCCCCTGATAGCCTCTGTCTTGGCTTCTTTGGTTCCCTCCCTTGAATTCCTGGGCAGGGCTCATCTCAGCCCACCTGGGGTCTTCTCAGGGAGAGAAATCAATGCTCAGGGTGCCTGGGGATGATGTTCTCAATGCCTCACGACGTCCAGGCTTCCCATTATCACGGAGTATAATGGGAACTGTTGCAGGAAACTGGGTATGTCCAGTTTAATGAAAAGAAGGACCAGGGCGGACTTGGTGGCATCTTCTAATATTCGAGGGGCTGCGACAGAGAGGAGGGAGGGGTCAGGCTATCCTCCAAGGCATCTGAAGGCCAGACAAGGAACAATGGAGCCATGCCCAGTTCCTGTAACCGTTCTTCACATTACAGATGACAGATTAAGAGAGTTGGAAGGGACCCTGCAGGTCATCTAGTCCAAACCGCCCCCCACCCAAGCAGGAGGCCCTACACCATTTCTGACAGACGGACGGTCTCTTTCCTGAAAACCCTCCAGCTGTAACCCCCCCACTTTAATTAATTCAGCATAGAGGTTGGAAGGGACCCTTGTAAAGTCATCTAGTCCAACCCTGCACAAGCAGGAGGCCCTATCAAACACAATTTCTTGAAAGATAGCAAGTCAATGTCTTCTCAAAAGCCTCCAGGGATGAAGCTCCCACAACTTTCTGAATAACAGAATTATAAACAGATTAATAGAGTTGGAAGGGACCCTGGAGGTCATCTAGTCAACCCCCAGTCAGCAGGAGACCCTAAACCATTTTTTGACCCATTGCAGTCCAGTCTCTCTTTCTGGAAACCTCCAGCTGTAAAAAACCCTCCACTATTAATTAAATTCAGAAAGAGTTTGGAAGGGACCTTGTAGGTCGTGCCAGTTCCACCTCCTGCCCAAGCAAGAGCACGCCACTCCATTCCTGACCAATGGTAGTCCAGTCCTCTTCTTGAAGCCCTCCAGAGATGAAACTCTACAACATCTGGAGGCAACTTCTTTTCAAATGGGTTGATTGTTCTCACTGTCAGAAAAATCCTCTTATTTAACAGATTGAATCTCTCCTTGTTTTAAGTTTCCATGCCATTATTCCTTGTCTGGCCTTGAAAGGTGCTTTGGACAAAAAGCTTTCGAACCCCCTTCCATCCTCTTGGATGCAGCCCCCCAAATATTGGAAGATGCTTCTCCTGTCTCCCTTGGTCCTTCTCTTTCCATAGACCAACCAGGCCCAGTTCCTGCAAACCATCCCATCCTATGTTTTTAGCCTCCAGTCCCTCATCATCCCTGGTTGCTCATCTCTGCACTTTTTCCAGAGTCCTCAACACATTTTTTATTGTATGGTGACCAAAAGCTGGATGCAGGATCTAGTGTGGCCTTTTTAAGGATAGATAGAAGATAGATAGATAGATAATAGATAGATAGATAGATTAGATAGATAGATATGATAGATAGATAAGAAATAGATAGATTGAGCTGATAGAAATAGATAGATGATAGATAGAAGATAGATAGATGATAGAAGATAGATAGGTGATAGATAGATAAATGATAGATAGATAGATAGATAGAATAATGAGATAGATAGATAGATAGATAGATAGATAGATAGATAGATAGATAGATAGATAGATAGATAGATAGATAGAGGCACAAATGATTGATAGATATAAATAAACAGACTAGACTAGCCAGGCCCGGTTCCTGCAACCTTTCTTCATCTGTTTTAGTCTCCAGTCCCCTCATCACTTGGCAACCCCAGTTCAGTGCTGACCCTCCTCTCCCCCAGACCCACTGAGCACAGAGCTCCTCCTTCCCGGTTTCATCAAGAGCTGCAGCATTTTCCCCAGGTCACTCTTGCTGCCCCCACCCCCAACACGGGGATTGCCCCCGATGCCGCCCTCAGCCAGACCTCAGTGCTAAAAATACACACCGCTGCTGCCTGGGAAGCGGCTTGCAGACAAGAAGCCGAGAGCAACAATAGGACAATCCGTTTTCCTGGCCTTCTGCGTTTGCAATTGCAAAGATTAGAGATGGGGGGGGGGAGAGAGATGGGGCCAGAAGGAAGGGAGAAAAGGGGTTGCCTTTCGATATCTCAGGGGCTGCCCCAAAGAAGAGGGGGCTCCATCTATCCCGCCCCCGAAGGCAGGACAAGAAGCGAAGGATGGAAAGTGGTCAAGGTTAGAAGCAACCTGAAATTAAGGAGGAATTTCCTGATTGGGGGGACAATCAACCAGTGGAACAGCTGGCCACAAGAAACTGTGGATGCTTTAACACCGGATGCTTCTGAAAACTATAGGAGCAGGGGTTGGTCTAGAAGACCTCTCAGGGTGCCTGCTATTCTGTTAAGGATGGCAACTAGGAGAGAAGCAACTTGGAATGAAGGAGAAACTCCCTGACAGTAAGGACAATTAACCAGTGGAACTGCTGGCCAGCAGAAGTTGTGGTTGCTTTGTCACTGGAGGTTTTTTAAGAGACTGGGCAGTCATGTGTCTGAAATGGCAGAGGGTCTCTGAGCAGTGGGTTGAGCTGGAAGACCTCCATGGTCCCTTCAAAATCTGTTATTATATTCTGTAAATGGAAGGAAAGAAGGGAGGGAGGAAAGAGCGAGCAAGAGGGAGAGAGGGAGGATGGAAGCAGCAAGAAATGAATGGATGGAAACTAACCAAGGAGAGAAGCAACCTGGAATTAAGGAGAAATTTCCTGACAATGAGAACAATTCATCAGTGGAACAGCTGGCCACCAGAAATTGTAGGTGCTCTAACACTGAAGTTTTTGAAGAAGAGAGTGGACAGCCATTTGTCTGAAATGTATTGGAGTAGGGGTTGGACTAGAAGACCTCTGGGGTCATTGTTATTCTGTTAAGGATAGAAACTAGGAGAGAAGCAACCTAGAAGTAATGAGAAATTTTCTGACAGTTTGAACAATTAACCAGTGGAACAGCTGGCCACTAGAAGTTGTGGGGGCTCCAACACTGGAGACTTTTAAAGAAGGGATTGGACAGTTGTTTGTATTAAATGGTATAGGCTTCAGTAGGGGGCTGGACTAGATGACCTCCAAGGGCCCTTCCAGCTCTATTTTGATTCCGTTTCTGATTTTAACTGGCATTACTGGATTGCCTTAGGGGAGCTAAGTTGCCTTAACAGAGGGATACAATCGAGGTCAAGGGAGGTATTAATATCACTCGATGAAGCCTGGGTAAGACCACACCTCAAATCCTGCATGCAGGTTTGGTCACCACGCTATAAAAAAGATGTTGAAACTCTGGAAAAAGTGCAGAGATGAGCAACCAGGAGGATGAGGGGACTGGAGGCTGAAACAGACGATGGACAGTTGCAGGAACTGGGCAGAACTAGTTTGACTTCGTTTGTCTGTCTATCATCTGTCTTTTATCTCTGTCTGTCTGTCCATCTATGGGGGGACTGGAGGTTAAGACATATAATGAACAGTTGCAGGAACTGGGTCTGGCTAGTCTGTCTGTCTCTATCTATATCTATCCATCCATCCATCCATCCATCCATCCATCCATCCATCCATCTATCCTTAGTAAGGCCACACCTCAAATCCTGCATCCAGTTTTGGTCTCCACACTATAAAACAGAGGTTGAGATTCTGGAAAAAGTGCAGAGAAGAGCAACCAGGAGGATGAGGGGACTGGAGGCTGAAACATAAGATGGACGGTTGCAGGAACCGGGCCTGGCCAGTCAGTCTGTCTGTCCATCTATATATCCGTCTGTCTTGTCTATTGTCTACCTACATATCTATATCAACACGTTTCTTTCTCTCTCTTTCTTTCTTTCTATCTGTATCACATGTGTCTCTATCTATCATTGTTTGTCTATCTATCCATTTATCTATCTATCTATCTATCTATCCATCCATCCATCCATCCATCCATCCATCCATCCATCCATCCATCCATCCATCCATCTATCTATCTATCTATCTATCTATCTATCTATCTATCTATCTATCTATCTATCTATCTATCTATCTGTCGTACTGGAGACTAAAACATACGACCAACAGTTGCAGGAACCGGGCCTGGCTGGTCCGGGGAAGAGAAGGGCCAGGGGGGACAGGAGAGCAGCCTTCCAAGATTTGAGGGAGGGGCTGCCCCAGAGAGGAGGGGAGGGTCAAGCTCTTTTCTAAAGCACCTTTGGAGGCCAGACAAGGAGTAATAATGGATGGAAGTCCAGGGGGTGGGGGTGGAAAATGGCCCCTGCACAGCCTGTTTTTGCTCCCCAGATGGTGCAGGGGGCCAACTAGGCCACGCCCACCATGGCCACGCCCTCCCAGCAACCGGGCAGAGAACCGGTTGTTAAATGATTTGAAGTCCCGCCCCTGACTGGCAGGTGATATGGGGGGAAAATACACGGCTTTTTCGAGCCTAGCTCTCTGCAAAAATGCAAGGATTCAATCACCCTTTCAAAGAATTTAACATTTAATTGTAAAAATCCGGCCTCCTCCGAAAAAAAAGGAATTCCATAACTGTTTGCCAGGGTTGTTGTGAGGATGCCAGCGGCCTTTTCTGCAAGAAAAGCAGAACAAAAGCAGGAGAAATTCGGTTCTTCCTACAATCTTTCTCTGTTTCTTTCTGTCTTTCTCTCTATTCCTCTCTGTCCTTCTTTCTCTCTCTTTCTCTCTGTGCCCTTGTCTCCCTTTCTTTTTCTCTCTCTCTCTCTCTCTCTCTCCCATGTCTCTCTTTTTTCCTCTCTCTCTTTCTCTCTCTTTCTCTCTCAGAATCCTTTTTCACTCTTTTTCAGTCTACCTCTCCAAAACCAATTTGGACTTTTGCATGCAAAGGAGGCCACTCTCCCCCCCCCCAAGAATTCTCCCCAGCACTGAGATATTTCATCATTTATGGCATCCTCCCCGCCTCCCCCCCTCCCCCGGTCTCCCACTCCCCCCTTGGCATTTTAAAGAATTGTATGTGCTACGCCAACGGAATTGGAAACTTCCCGGTGATGGATCTATCTCTCCGCACACCTTGGTCTTTTAAAGAAGGGAGAGCCGGCTGTGCGTTTCTCTCTTTTTTCCCTCCCCCCTCCTCCCCCCACGCCCCCTCCCCACCCATTTCCTTCCCCAAAGGGCCCCTCCTTCGCCGTTCAATTAGGTTGGGAGCCCATTTGCCCCCCCTTGGAGACCCATTAAGACACTGAAGTGTAAGCACCAATTGTTCTCCTTCCGCAACCATCCTCCTCTTCCCGACAATTAAATTGCAGCCTTGCTTGGAGGCAGAAGAGGCGCAAACGGTGACAAAACAGAAGAGGTCGCACGGTTCGCTTGCGCTGCCTCTCCGGCGTCCTGAAGCCCTGGCGAAGGAGAGGGAGGGCAAAAAAGTCAAGATGGAGGCCAGGGCAGCCCAGCTACCGTGTTTGACTTCACTGTGGGGCTGAGATGGGGGCTTCCCGAAGTCCCCTCGGCTGCCTTTGGACTGTGTTGGTTCTTCTTTACAAGGGACTCCCAGGGCTGGGAGGGAGCTTGGTGGTCATCTGGTCCAGTGGTTGCCAACCGGTGGGCCGGGGGCCACTGGGGGTCCGTGAGAAAATTTTGGGTTGTCTGCAGAGAAATGTCCCCCCCAAAGCAATTGATCCAGGCTGCGCGGGAACACAAGGCTGTTCCACCCACATGGCCCAGGGAAACACAAGGCTTGTGTCGCTTGCATTGCGGACAACATGAGGTAGTAAGTGGGGGGAGAAGGGGGGAGGGGGGGAACTTGCCCCACTCCCCCCACTTGCCTGGCCTGCCCACCGGGCTGCTTTTCTCCGCTTCTTTCTTCCTTCTTCTGCTTTTGGCTGCAGGCAAGGAAAGCAGCCAAAGTCTTTCTTTCTCTCCCCCCAACTCCGCCAGAAACGAGTCTTGGGGACCCTGCAAGGCCTCCGGCTCCAAGAGGCTCATTCCTGGCGGAGTTTGGGGGAGAGAAAGAAAGACTTCTGCGGCTTCTGCTGCTTTCCTTGCATGAAGCCACAAGTCTCTCCCCTCCCTCCCTCCCTCCTCTCTCTCCCCCTGAGAACGGAGCTGGAGACGGGATCCTGCGATCCCAAATAAAGAACGATTGATCGGTAGGAAAACAGGGTGGGGGATTTTCCTGCAGACTTTTTTTGGGGGGGGGATTTTCCCAGGGTCTCTGGTCCGCAGGATTTAAAATGGTGAGTTTGGTGGTCCCTGAGGTCCAAAAGGTTGGCGGCCCCTGGTCGCAGAGAGGAGGAGGAGGAGGAGGAGGACTGTGATGTCTGTGGTTCTTGTAAACACTAACATATCTCTTAGCATTGATGATGTTACCTGGTTGGGTCATGAAAAGTCTGCAAGACAATAACTCAGCTCAGACAGAAAATACCAACGACCCCAGGCAGGCCCCTGATTTCCATCTCTTTCTCCCTCCTCCTCTCCCTCCCTCCCTCCCTCTCCATCTCTCTCTCCCCCTCCCTCTCTCTCTCTCTCCATTTCTTTCTCCCTCCCTCTCTCTCCCCATCACCCTCTCCCTCCCTCTCCCTCCCTCTCTCCCTCTCCCTCTCCCTCTCCCTCCCTCTCTCCCTTCCTCTCCCTCCCTCTTCCTTCATCTCTCCTTCCCTCCCTCCCTCTCTCTCCCTCTCCCTCCCTCTTCCATCTCTCTCCCTCCCTCTCCCTCTCCCTCCCTCTCTCCCTTCCTCTCTCTCCATCTCTCTCTCCCTCCATCTCTCCTTCCCTCCCTCTCTCTCTCCCTCCCTCTTCTATCTCTCTCCCTCCTCTCTCCTTCGCTGCCTCTCTCTCCATCACCCTCTCCCTCCCTTACTCCCTCTCTCCCCCTCCCCCCTTCTCTCTGTCTTCTTCTCCCTCCCTCTCTCCCTCTCCCTCCCTCCCTCTTTCTCTCCCCCCCCTCTCTCTCCTGGCTCCTGCTGCTGTTGGCAGCCTGGGTGAAACAGAAGGGCCGGAACTGCAGCGAGTCAGAAATGCTTTGAAGAGGATTTGAAAATGCAGGCGGGCGGAACAGCCTCCCTGGATTTGGAACCAGCCCTGCGAGAAGCCCGGCCCATGGCAGAGAGGCCGTGTCGCTCCCCGGGCTCCACATCGCCAAGATCTCTTCAGCTTTTCGAGGCCTCCCAGGCCAGATGGGCTGGGCTGGGGAGGGGGAGAGGCAGAATGACAGCAGGCGAGAATTGCAGAAGAACAGAGTGGAAGGGACCTTGGAGGTCTTCTAGCCCAGCCCTCTGCTGGAGCAGGAGAGTCGATAGAGCTGTGATGGTGAACCTATGGCACACGTGCCACAGGTGGCCCGCAGAGCCATTTGTGCAGGCATGTGAGCTGCAGGCAAACTTACCTCACTGCGCATGCGTGCGCCTCACAGCTGATTTGGGGCCGGTTTGAGGCCTTTTTCGGCCTCCCAAAGGCTTGAGGAAGGCTTCTGCAGGCCAAAAACTAGGCCCGTTTCATCACTTCCTGTTTTTCTGGAAATACCAGAAATGATGAAACAGGGCTAGATTTCGGCCTGCAGAAGCCTTCCTCAAGCCTTTGGGAGGCCGAAAAGGGCTTCAAAACGGCTGAAAATCAGCTGTGAGGTGCAGTGCAGGTAAGCGGGCGGTGGTGGGTGGGTGACTGATTGCATGTGCACGCGTAGAGGGCCTGGGGGTGCACATTGCCTTCTGGGTGCTGGGATGCAAGTGCGCGCATGCAAGCGTGCACACTATTTTTGGCACAGGAGCCCAAAAAAGTTAGCCACCACTGCTTTAGAGGGATGTCACAGCTTGGACTTCATAATTCCCCAGACAGAATAACAGAATAACAGAGGTGGAAGGGACCTTGGAGGTCATCTAGTCTAGCCCTCAAGCATGAGACTCTATACCATTCCAGACAAATGCTTGCCTAATCTCTTCTTGGAAACCTGCAGTGATGGGGCACCCACATGTTCTGGAGGCGTCCTTCCACGGATGGATTAATTGATTAATTTACACAATAAGAGAATCTAGAAAGGGACCTTAGAGGTCTTCTAGTCCAGTCCCTCTGCTCGAGCAAGAGACTCTATACAGGGACGTCCAAGCTTGGACCTTAAAGACTAGTGGACTTCAGCTCCCCAAATTCCCCAGACACAATACAGAAGAGAATACGGAATAACAGAGGTGGAAAGGACCTCGGAGGTCATCTAGTCCAACCCCCTGCTTGAGCAGGTGATCCTGTCCACTCCAGACAAGTGGCTGTCCAATCTCTTCTTAAAAACCTCCAGTGTTCAAGGCCCCACAACTTCAGAAGGCAGGAAGTTCTGCTGCTGCTTAATTGTTCTCCCTGTCAGGAAATCACTCCTTAATTCTAGGTTGCTCGGGTTTTACACCCACACACAACCGTATTTCATGCTTGGAAGGCTTTCTAGAATTCTTCCCAAGGCCCTGACATTTCAGAATAACAGAATTGCAGAGTTGCAAGGGGCCTCGGAGGTCATGTAGTCCAGCCCCCTGCTCAAGCAGGAGACCCTAAACCATTTCAGACAAATCTCTTCTTTTGGGGAAAAAAAAAACCCCAGTGAGGGAGTACCTACAACCTCTGAAGAAAAGCCGTTCCGACGATTGATTTGTTCTCACTCTCAGGAAATTTTTCCTTAATTCTAGCTTGTGATTTCATTCGTTCGTCATGCAAATAGTCAGATGTTCAAAATGGATTTGGGGTTTTTGATCCACCAATCGTCCTTCCCAAAAAACAGAAAGGGGGGGGGGGCGAGGAAGTAGAACAGAATAACTTTCATCTTCTGCAGTGCATTGTTGGGGGCAACGAAGAGTCCAGATCTCTGGGTATCTCTGGTTAGATCAACAGAGGTTGGAAGGGACCTTGTAGGTCATCTAGTCAACGCCCCCACCCAAGCAGAGACCCTACACCATTTCTGACAAATGGCACTCCAATCTCTATCTTGAAGCCTCCCAGTGATGGTGCTCCCACAATTTCTGAGGGAAAAGCTTTTTGCATTGGTGATTGCTCTCACTGTCCAGAAGTTTTCTCCTTATTCTCACAGGTCGAACTTCTCACATCTACGATCATCTTTCCATCCAATTAATGCCTTTGTCCTGGCCTTTGGGGGCTTTTGGAAATATAGCTTAGACCCCTTCTCCTCCTCCGCTGGCAGCCGCCTCAAGCTATTTGAGAAGATGACCTCCTTCGTCTCCCCTGGTCCTTCTCTTTCCCTAGACCAGCCAGGCCTCAGTTTCCTGCATCGTCACACCTATATGTTATGTTCCTCCAGTCCCCTGGTTGCTCCTTCTCTGCACTTTTCTAGAGTCTCAAACATCTGTTTTTAATAGTGTGTTGATCAAAACTAGGATGCCATGTCTCTAAGTGTGGTCTTGCGTAAAGGATAGATGGATGGAGACTGAGAGGAATGGACAGACCAGACAGACAGGACCACAGATGATAGCACAGATGATAGACAGACAGAAGGGTAGATGGATAGATGATGGGGATAAAATTATAAATAGAATGGTGGAGAGTAATAGAAAGAAAGAAAGAAAGAAAGAAAGAAAGAAAGAAAGAAAGAAAGAAAGAAAGAAAGAAAGAAAGACTAGCCATTCACAGCTCCTGCAACCATTTATTATACCTCTTAGCCTCCAATTCTCCCTATAAATGGATAGATAGACAGACAGACAGACAAGACTACCCAGGCCCCGTTCCTGCAACTGTTCATCCTATGTTTTAAGCCTCCAGTCCCCTCATCCTCCTGGTTGCTCTTCTCTGCACTTTTTTTTCTAGAGTCTCTACCTCTTTTTTATAGTGTGGTGACCAAAACCCGATGCAGGACTCTAGGTGTGGCCTTTCTAAGGCTTTACAGAGTATACCTGGGCCAAGGCCAGGAGATCAAAAGGGCATTTCCACCCCTGACTTTGGAATCCCTTCTTTCTCTGTTTGTTGTTGTTTTTTCTTTCTCCCAAAAAACAAAACACAACAAAACCAGGATTCAGCAACTTCACACCATAATTTCCGTGTCCTGTTTTTGCTGCTGAGGTTCACAATCGAGTTGTAGGGTGTTGTGTCCTATTGATCCATCCTACATTAAAACCTTTCCAGCAACTCACAACGTTGTGTAAGTGTGACTCAAGTGCATGACTCAAGGGGACCAAGAAGTATTTTCTCTGCAGATGCCAGGCTCCAACAGATTCTGCCCTCCCAACCTCCTATATCACCCATGGGGTAGGAGGGGGTCCTGCCTGTCTTCTTCCCCCCCCCCCCCCCCNTCCCCCCCCCCCCCATGGATTCCACTGTCTCCAAATTGTCAAACTGCAACAAGTTGACAACTTAGAACTTGTGAAAGCAAGCAGGGCAGGAAAGGAGCAGGGCTAGGGGAGGGTGTGAGTGTGTGTGTGCGTGTGTGTATGAATGGAAGCCCCTTACTCAAATGCAACTCTTGCAGGAAGGTTGCAATTTAACAGATTTAACAGATAGTCAGAGTTGGAAGGGACCTTGTAGGTCATCTAGTCCAACCTCCTCAGTCCTTTAATCCTGTGGGCTGCCCCTGCCACATCAGGCAGGCCACCGTGGCAAGGGACAGGGGCATGCCACATCTGGCCAGCTGCTTGGGCGAGCAGGTTCCTCACTTCTATAACACGGTCCTGTCCTGCTTGTTTCCTGATGGCAGGAATGATTAGCCGGTGGAACGGCTTGCCACCAGAAGTTGTGGCTGATACAACAATACTGGAGGTTTTGAGGAAGAGACTGAACAAGCATATGTCTGAAATGGTGCGATGCCAGATTGTTCAACTTTCAGAACTTTAAGACTTGTGGACTTTTAACTCCCAGAATTCCCCAGCCAGAATGCTTTAATATCAACTCCACACATATTAAATTCTGGGAATTCTGGGAGTTGAAGACCACAAGTCTTAAAGTTCCAAGGTTGAACACTCATACACTGTAGACTCGACTACACCATGAGTCTCCTACTCTGGCTGAGGGTTAGACTAGAAGTCCTCCAAGAGCCCCTTCCAAATTCTGTTATTGTTAATGCTGTAAGCCACCTGGAGTCATCTGTGTGTGAGTTGGGTGTCCATATGTGTTTATTTAATAAATAAAATATCTTTTTCTCTCTAGCTTTTTGTTGCAATATTTCTCCAGCCCATCAGCTGTTTTGGGGGGGAGTTGAGGAAGAGGGAGGGGGCAGCTAGAAAGAGAACTGCACTCTTTCTTTCTCTGGCTCTTTCACTCCTTTCTTTACCAACCCCCTTTCTCCATTTGCAACTGAATTGGGAAGCAGGTTTTGTGGAGGGCACATTGATGGGTGGATAGGTAGGTAGATAGATACCGTAGATAGATAGATAGATAGATAGATAGATAGATAGATAGATAGATAGATAGATAGATAGATAGATAGATAGATCGGTAAGTAGATTATACAGGTAGATAAGTAGGTAGATTATAGGTAGGTAGGTAGGTGATAGATGATATAGAGAGATAGAGAGATAGAGAGATAGATTATAGATAGATTATAGATAGATGATAGATATAGATTATAGATTATAGATAGATATAGATAGATATAAATAGATTTTATTGTTGCTGTTGTTGTTAGTCATAAAGTCATGTCCAACCCATCGTCACAAAGTCATGTCCAACCCATCATGACCACATGGACAACATTCCTCCAGGCCTTCCCCAGAGTCCATTTAACCTCATGCTGACTGCTTCAGTGACCCCATCCAGCCACCTCATTCTCTGCCATTGTCCCCTTCTTCTTCTATTGCCCTCCATCGTCCCCAGCATTGCACTTTTCTTCTCCAGTGAGTCCTTCTTTCTCAAAGTCTTTGAGTTTCCTCTTCAGGATCTGGCCTTCTAAAGAGCAGTCAGGGTGGATCTCTTCTAGGACGGACAGGTTAGATGGCCTTGCCATCCAAGGGACTCGCAGGAACCTTCTCCTCCAGCCCCAGAGTTCAAAGGCCTCCATTCTTTGGCGCTCAGCCTTCCTTATGGTCCAATTTTTCCAGCCACACATTGCAACTGGGAACACCAGAGCCTTGGCTCTACGCACTTCGGTTGGCATGGTGGGTGATGTCTCTGCTTTTTAGTATGCTAATAATAATGATATTAATAAGATAGATCGATAGATAGACAGATGTAAAAAGAGAGATATATAATGGATGGATGGATGGATGGATGGATGATAGACAGACAAATGTAAAAAGAGAGATATATGATAGAGGGATGGATGGATGGATGGATAGATAGATAGATAGATAGATAGATAGATAGATAGATAGATAGATAGATAGATAGATAGATAGATAGATAGATAGATAGATGTAAAAAGAGAGATATATGATAGAGAGTGGGATGGATGGATGGATGGAAGAGGGGGGCATGGTTGGCTGCCTCTTCTTCAGAAACCTGTTTTGGGCGACCAAGGGTGGTTTCCTGAGTCTAAGGTGCGTAAGGTGCAAACTCCCCCCACCCCCTTCCCCCACCGGTTGCTCCACCTGGCCTCTTACAGCCAAACAGGCCTCCTCCTCCTCCTCCTCCTCCCCCGGTTCTGGAGCAGACCCCACCCAGAACCCCAGAGCGCCCCTCCAAGCCCCCCCGCGGCTTGCCAGGGATTTTGCAGATGGGCTTCCCTTTAATATCGCCGCCACGTCGCTTCCATCAATCACGCCGCTCTCTCCCCTGGCTGCGGGGGGGNGGGGGGGGGGGGGGGAGCGAGGGGGGGGCGCTGCTTTTAATTTCTCCTGCTCGTAATTTCTCCCTTCTCTCCTTTGGCCGCTTTTCTTCGCGCTCCCTCTTGTCGGACGCCCATAAATCACGCGCGGCTGACGGGCCAGCGGAGCTTTTCCTCCTGGCCGCGGGCGGGGGGCGGGCGGGGGGCTCTCCGGGGCCGGCGGGCTTGAATGGGGCCGAGAGTCGCGCCGGAGGGGATTCAGGCAAAGGGTTTGGAAGCGGCCCCCGACGCCCGGACCGAGCCCAGCCCAGAGGGCCGCTTTGCGGTTTCCTTCCTTCCTTCCCCATCTTTAGAAATAACTTGAAATGTAAACTCATTCTCTCTTCTCTTCTCTTCTCCTTCTCTTCCATTCTTTTATATCGAATTCTATTCTATTCTATTTTCTATTCTATTCCATTCCGTTCCATTCCATTCCATTCTACTGTAATTTCTATTCTGTTCTATTCTATTTTCTATTCTTTTCTTTCTATTCTATTCTATTCTATCCTATCCTATCCTATCCTGTTCTATTCTATTTTCTATTCTATTCTATTCTATTTTCTATTCTTTTCTTTCTATTCTAGCCCTTCTTCTATTCTATTCTGTTCTATTCTATTTTCTATTCTTTTCTTTCTATTCTATTCTATTCTATTCTATTCTATTCTATTCTATCCTGTTCTATTCTATTTTCTATTCTCTTCTTTCTATTCTATTCTATTCTATCCTGTTCTATTCTATTTTCTATTCTATTCTATTCTATTCTATTTTCTTTTCTTTTCTTCTATACTAGCCCTTATTCTATTCTATTCTGTTCTATTCTATTTTCTATTCTTTTCTTTCTATTCTATTCTATTCTATCCTGTTCTATTCTATTTTCTATTCTATTCTATTCTGTTCTATTCTATTTTCTATTCTTTTCTTTCTATTCTATCCCTTATTCCATTCTATCCTATTCTGTTCCGTTCCGTTGTACTCCAGGAAGAGGGGAGAGCAAGGAATAAAAGCAAGGGGTATTTGATAAGGACCCACATATTCCCCCCCCCCCGTCCTCTTGCCTTGATGCCCCCAAGGAGAAAGACCACATGGATGTTTTCAAGTGGATTCCAGTTGTAACAGAAAATCCGGGGTTTTAAGCCAGAAGCTTTGCTGTAAAAATAGCCAGGGGAGGAAAGATTTAAGAAAGGGGAGAGGGGTGAAAAGCTGTTTGGGAACCAAACCCTCCCTTGAATGCAAAAAGGCCTCTCTCTCTTTTCGGCCCCCACATCCCCCCTTCTAACCCACCCATCCCACCCACGACACAACTGCAGTAGGGCTGGTGTGCCAAATGGAAATTCAACAGGTTCTGCTCTCCCTCCTCCTCCTCCTCTCCCCCCCCCCAAAATAAATGCATTTTTGTGCAATTTCTGCCAGCCCTGCAGATGTTAGAGGTGCAGAGCATTTGGGGGGGGGGAGGGAGAGAGAATCAGATGCCACCATAATACAGTCAATCCAGAAATATTGCTGGGGGCTGACGGAGGTGTATTTTTAAGATTCCTCCCTCCCCATGGAAGAGGGCCAATTAATCCTAATTATAGTATCATAGAAATGTGGAATTGTGATAAATCTGTGTTTTGGTTTTGGTTTTTGCAGCAACGGGAAAGAAGGTTGTGTAGGCTGGTTTTGCGAGGGGGCTGGAACAGGCAGGAGGAGGAAGAGACCACGAAGTGATTCTGAATGATGAGAAATGGGGGTGGCTGCATCTGGGAGACAGGAATCCAAAAAGAACACCAGTGGGCGTGGCGGCGGGATTGTGAGTGGGGGGGGTTGTGTGTGTGCGTGGATGTGTGTGGTTTGTGTGTTTGCATGTGTGTGTGTGTGCATGGTTTGTGTATGTATGTGTGTATGTTTGTATGTGTTTGTACGTCTCTGTGTGTGTGTGCGTAGTTTGTGTGTGTGTTTGGGTGTGTGGTTTGTGCATATGTGTGTGGTTTGTGTGTGATTTGTATGTGTGTTGTTTGTGTGTGGTTTATGTATGTGTGTAGTTTGTGTGTGTGTGGTTTGTGTGTATGTCTGTGTATGGTTTGGGTGTGTGGTTTGGGTGTGCATGTGGTTTGGGTGTATTTGTATGTCCCTGTATGCGTGTGTGTGAGTTGTTGTGTGTGTTTGTGTGTGTGTGGTTTGTGTGTATGTGTGTGTGGTTTGTGTGTGATTTGTATGCTTGTATGTGTGTGTGTGGTTTATGTATGTGGGTGGTTTGTGTGTATGTCTGTGTATAGTTTGTGTGTGGTTTGTGTGTGTGTGTGTGTGGTTTGGGTGTGTTTGTATGTCTCTGTGTGTGTGTGTGTGTGGTTTGGGTGTGTTTGTATGTGTGTGGTTTGTGTGTGTGTGTGTGTGGTTTGGATGTGTTTGTATGTCTGTGTGTGTGGTTTGGATGTGTATGTCTGTGTTTGTATGTGTGTGTTTGTGTGTGTGTGGTTTGGGTGTGTTTGTATGTGTGTGTCCCGAGGGAAGAAGTGCCGCCTTCCTCCCCCTTGGCCACCCAGCCTGGGCCCATCTGCTTGCACAGCTCCTGACCCAGAACATCAGCCGAGGCTCAGCCGCACATCTGGAGGCCGGTCGCTGGGCAGAACCCCAACCCCAAGCCCCCCCCCCCCTGGAATACCCTCCGCCCTTCCGGAGGCTGCAGGGCCCCTCTGGGCAGGGCAGCTCTATGGCAGACGTTTCGTGACCCGGCTGGGTCATGGTGCTAAAAGAGGAAGGGAAGAGAAGGAGGACTGGGGGCTCCTTGATGCTCTCTCAGCTGGGTGGTTTTCTTGCAAACATTTCACCACCCAACTAGGGAATGTTATCAGTGTTGGGGAGGGAGTGGAGATTGGAGAGGAGGAGGGGGAGGAAGAGGAGGAAGAGGAAGAAGAGGAGGGGCAGGAGGAGAAGAATAAGAGGAGGAGGAGGAGGAGGAGAAGCCGTGTGGTGTCCTTGGTGCTCTCTGAGCTTGTTTGTTTTCTTGCAAACATTTCATTCCCCGACTAGGTAACATCATCAGTGCGAGAAGGGGAGGGGGCTTTGCTCTGGCTTGCCCTGTCAGTGTTGGTGGGAGTGGTCCTTCTTCCTTGGCAGTTCCTCAACTGGGGACTTGTTTCCTGCTTGATTGGTGATGAACAAGAGTTTAACCAAGGAGCCACCAAGGGCCTTCCTCGCTCTTCATGCCGAAGGCAGGACTCGAACTCCCCGTCTCCTGGGGATTGGCCCAAAGTCACCTAGCCGGCTTTCATGCCTAAAACGGGACTAGAACTCACTTGCCCCATTTCTAGCCTGAGGCCTTTCCCACTGGACCAAACTGGCTCTTTTCAAACATCTCTTTTTCCTTTTCCTTGATGTTTTTTCTTTCTTCTCCCATTTTTGCTCCTGTGCACTTTTAATATCCCCCCCACACACACACACACTTTTTACATTGTTCTCACGTTCTATGAGCTCTTTTAAATTTTAATAAAAGCTCTTATCATAAAAGAGAGAGGAAGTGTCTCCCCGCAGTCTTCGGCTCTGCCTGCTCATCTTCTCCCCTCTTGCTTGCTCTGCCTCCATGGCTTAGAATAGAATAGAATAGAATAGAATAGAAAATAGAATTTTTTTATTGGCCAGGTGTGATTGGACACACAAGGAATTTGTCTTTGCTGCAAATGTTCTCAATTGACAGAAAAGAAAAGATACATTTGTTCAAGAGTTAAGAATCATCAGATGCAACACTTAATGATAGTCATAGAGTACAACAGAATAAAATTTAATAGAAATGGGAATGGGAATAGGAATGGGATGGAACAGGATAAATAGAATAGAATAGAATAGAACAGAACAGAAGAATGGAATAGAAAGATAAGAGAAATAGAAGAGAAGAGTAGATAGAGAATAGAGTAGAGAATAGAAGAGAAATAGAAGAGAATAGAAAGAGAAGAATAGAGAATAGAATAGAAATTAATAAGAGAATAGAATAGACTAGAAATAGAATGGAATGGAATGGAAAATTCCTTTTATTGGCCAATGTGTGACTGGACAGCAACAAGGAATATGTCTTGGTGAAAGACCTCTTCAGTGTTACATAAAAAGAAAAGATACATTTGTTCAGAGTTAAGAATCATCAGGTACAACACTTAAATGATAGTCGTAGGGTACAACAGAATAGAAGATAGAATTTTGTAGGATAGATTTAAATAGAATGGGATGGGATAGGATGGGATGGAACACGATATGAGAAATAGAATAGAATGATAGAAATTTAGAATAGAATGAAATTAGAATAGAATAGAATAAGAATGGAATGGAAGAGAAGAGAAGAGAAGAAAAAAGAAGAAAGAGAAGAGAAGAAGAAGAGAAGAGAAGAGAAGAGAAGAGAAGAGAAGAGAAGAGAATTAGAATTGAATAGAAATAAAATAGAATTCTTTATTGCCAAGTGCGATTGGACACACAAAGATTTGTCTTGGTGTGGGCAAATGCCTCAGTGTGCATAAAAGAAAAGTAAGACATTCATCAAAGAGTCAAGAATCATCAAGGTACAACAGTTAATAATAGTCATCGGTAAATAGAAATAGAATAGAAGAATATAGATAGAATTTAAATAGGATGGGGATGGGATGGAATAGGAATAGAGAATAGATAGAATAGAATAGAAATTAGAATAAAATAGAATAAGATATGGAATAGAATAGAATAGAATAGAAATAGAACAGATAGAATAAGTGAATCTTAATAGAATTCTTTATTGGCCAAGAAGTGATTGGACCCAACAAGGAATTTATATTGGTGCAATGCTCCTCAGTGCAGCATAAAAAGAAAAGAGACTTTCATCAAGAGTCGCAGAATCATCAGGTCTACACCCTTAATGGTAGTCATAGGGTACAATATAGCCAACCAAATCATACCAAGGAAAATAGTCGCATATAAGCCCATGTCACACTGCACCGAATACGGATGGAAAAGAAGGATGTAAACGGAGAGAAACACTTCGCTATCTGTTGGTTAATGCAATGCATCTGTTCTGTACTCACTGCATACGTTTGCTTCACTCTCTATCCGTCCCAGCAATCCGTTGACTGAGATTCGCATCCGCTCAAAAGGTTTTGAGCTGCTCAAAACTTTTTGAGCGGAAATGTATCAACGGCATCGTTTTCTGCATCCGCATGCATACAGGGGCACATCCGTTAGATGTCCGTCGTCATTCGTTACAACATCCGCTATATCCGTTGGCATGCCTCTGTGCATCGCGCAACTCTGACATGCAGCTCCCAGCGGAAAACGGACACAGGGAAGAAGCGAAACCGGTACGGCGGAACGGACAACGAAGCATTAGTAGCATGAATGGAGAAAGGATGGAAACCGGAATGCAGCTCGCATTACAAAGTCATTAAAACCGGAATAAACGTCGTACAGGGATGTATCTCGATAATTAAAATGTCTGCAGGATGTCTAGAGGATGCTAGACAGGACACGGGCTAGCGGAAAAACCTATATTTCCTATAAAAAGGGGGAGGAAATCACCTGGATCTGCACTTTCAGTCCAGCAGCCCTGCTGTGGCAGACCTCTTCTCAGCCTTCCATCTGGCTCTTGCTCTCCACAGCATCCAGTCATTTCTCCACCATGGATCGTCACACACTCCTTCTGGTAGCCACCCATCGTTCCTGCAACAGTGGCGAAGCCATCTACAGGCTCTTTCACCTGTTCTAATAACGCGAAGAAAAGGAGGCGGCAAGAAGCGTCTGGGTTGCCGAAGATGGATCGGGAGAAGAGCAGAGTACGGACTGTACAACAAGCTGATGGTGGAGCTGAGGAAAACGAAGAACACTCGGGCATTCCAGAACTTCATGAAGTGATGCCGTCCAGCATGTTTGGATGAGTTGGGAGCGCCTGAGAACCCAGGTTGACCAAGCAGAGCACAACTTCCGGCCAGCCTGGACCCTGGCTGAAGGTGGCACTGACTCTGCAACCACCATGGCCTCTAGGGACCGACGTAAGGTAGCCATGCAGTATGGCTGGGAGGGTGGCCACACAACAAACGCATCAGCATTGTGGTCAGAGAAGTGGTGCAGGCCATGCATCAAAGAATACAAAGGAGGAGCTCCCTCCAGTGCCGCTCACTGAAGAAGGCTGGAAGAAAGTTGCAGAGAGTGGTATCAGAAGTGGAGACCTCCCCCACACCGTTGGAGCCATAGATGGCAAGCACGTGGCCCTGCAAAGCTCCAGCCAAGTCGGGGTCCCTGAATCACAACTAAAAGGGCTTCTTCCGAGCATCATCCTCTTCGGCCCATGGTTGATGCTGACTACAAAGGTTCATGTCATCGTTTTAATGCTTCAGGCAACGGCTCATGTTTCAGATGCCGAGGTATAACAAAAGCCCAGTGACCTCAAGGAGGGGGCTGGGAAACGCAACCTCATCGTGGGCTTCCCAGATCCAGACCCCCTGCCCACGACACGCAAGATGTGCCCTACTTCATAGTGGGGGATGACGCCTTCTCCTCACAACCTACCTCATGAAAGCACTAAGGTTCCAGACTCCTCCCCGTGAAAGAGAGGATCTTCAACTACAGGCTTGTTCCAGGCAAGGTGGGTGGTGGAGAACGCCTTTGGCATCCTGGCCAACAGGTTCCAGGTACTTCTCACCACATCGCAGCGATCGCCCAGCAGACGCGTGAGGAAGCATCATGGAAAGCTTGCTGCAATCCTGCACAATCTTCATGCGCACCCTACTACAGTGTTGCAAGAAAGGCTCGTAGACACCAAAAGGCAATGGGGACATGGAGCCTGGGGAATAGGAGGCAAGGGCAAAACCTAATTCCGATATTGAGAGATGTACAAGGCCCCAACAAGTAGCTCAACATGAAGGGAAGAAGCAGCGCAACCTCCTGAGACACTGGTGCAACTCCCCAAGCTGGAGGCAGTGGAGTGGCTAGGACAGGATGGTAGAGATTAAATGGTATGCTTCCCTTCAGCTATTTCTCACACACTGAATAGATTGTGCCCACCTATGGCCCTTTATTATCAATAAACAATGTAATCATTCATCAACACATTTCAACATAAACACAACTCTTTATAAATGCCCTGTTCATTGTAGGGCCACTCAACATACATGGCACAATCTCATCAGTGTGATGAGATAGGCTGAAGGAAGCATCCATTAATCATCTACCATCCTGTCCTGCCACTCCACTGCTCCAGCTGGGGAGTTGCACCAGTGTCTCAGGAGGTTTGCGCTGCTTCTTCCTCATGTGAAGCTCTGTTGGGGCCTTGTACATCCTCAATATCGATCAGGTTTTTGCCTTGCCCTCATTCCCCAGGCTCCATTCCCCATTGCTTGTTGTGGTCTACGCAGCCTGTTCTGCACACTGGGTAGTAGGTGCGCATGAAGATTGTGGCAGGATGCAGCAAGCTTCCATGATGCTCCTCACGGTCTGTGGGCGATGCTGCATGGTGGTGAGAAGTACCTGGAACCTGTTGGCCAGGATGCCAAAGGCGTTCTCCACCACCGCCTTGCCCTGACAGCCTGTAGTTGAAGATCCTCTCTTCACGGGGGAGGAGGTCTGGAACTGTAGGCTTCATGAGGTAGGTTGTGAGGGAGAAGGCGTCTCCCCCACGATGAAAGTAGGCACATCTTGCGTGTCGTTGGGGCAGGGGTCTGATCTGGGAAGCCCACGATGAGGTGCTTCCAGCCCTCCTTGAGGTCACTGGCTTTGTATACCTCCGGCATCTGAACATGAGCCGTTGCCTGAAGCATCGATGTACATGAACTTGTAGTCAGCATCAACCATGGGCGAAGAGGATGATGCTGAAGAAGCCCTTTTAGTTGTGATCAGTGGACCCCGACTTGGCTGGAGCTTTGCAGGCCACGTGCTTGCCATCTATGGCTCCAACGGTGTGGGGAGGTTCCACTTCTGATACCACTGCTCTGCACTTTCTTCCAGCCTTCTTCAGTGGGGGGCACTGGAGGAGCTCCTCCTTGTATTCTTTGATGATGGCCTGCAACCACTTCTCTGACCACATGCTGATGGTGTTGTGTGGCACCCTCCAGCCATACTGCATGCTCCTTACGTGGTCCCGAGGCCAGGTGGGAAGAGTCAGTGCCACCTTCAGCGCCAGGGTCCAGGCTGGGCCGGAAGTTGGTGCTCTGCTTGGTCAACCTGGGTCTCAGCCGCTCCAACAACTTCATCAAACATGCTGGAGGCATCCTCATGAAGTTCTGGAAATGCCCGAGGTCTTCGTTCCTCAGCTCCACCATCAAGCTTGTTGTACAGTCCGTACTCTGCTCTTCTCTCCCGATCCACTTCGGACCCAGACGCTTCTTGGCCGCCTCCTTTTCTTCGCGTAGAACAGGTGAAAGAGCCTGTAGATGGCTTCGCACTGTTGCAGAACGATGTGGCTACCAGAATGGAGTGTGTGACGATCCATGGTGGAGGAGACTGGATGCTTGGAAGAGCAAGAGCCAGAATGAAGGCTGAAGAGGTCTGCAACAGCAGGGGCTGCTGGGACTGAAAGTGAGATCCAGGTGATTTCTCCCCCTTTTTATAGGAAATATAGGTTTTCCGCTAGGTGTCCTTCTGCATCTCTAGACATCCTGCAGACATTTTAATATCCGAGATACATCCCATTACGAACGTTTTTTCCGTTTAATGCTTTGTATGGAGCTGCATCCGTTTCATCCTTCCTCCTTCGTGCTACGTAATGCTGCGTGTCCGTTCCGGTCCGTTTCGCTTCTTCCCTGTGTCCGTTTTCCGCTGAGCTGATTCGAGTTGGCGCGATGCAACAGAGGATGCCTAACGGATATAGCGGATGTGTAACGAATGACGACGGACCATCTAACGGATGTTCCCCGTATGCATTGGGATGCAGAACGGAGCGTTGGATACATTTTCCCGCTCAAAAGTTTTGAGCAGCTCAAAACCTTTTGAGCGGATGATATTCAGTCGACGCGATGCTGGACGGATAGAGAGGAAGCAAAACGAGCAGTTGAGTAAGAACGATGCATGCTTAACCAACGGAATGGCAAGTGTTTCTCTCCGTTTTACATCCTCTTTCCATCCGTCGGTGCAGTGTGACCATGGGCTTTAATGGACTATTTCCTGGTATGATTGGTGCTTATTGTACCTATGACTACCATTAAGTGTTGACCTGATGATTCTGGACTCTTGATGAAGTCTCTTTCTTTTTATGTGCACTGAGAGCATTTGCACCAAAGAAATTCCTTGTGGGTCCAATCACTCTTGGCCAATAAAGAATTCTATTAATTCCTTATTCTATTCTTTCTATTCTATTCTATCTATTCCTATTTCCATTTCTTATTCTATTTTATTTATTTTCTAATTCTATTCTATTCTATTCTCTATCCTATTCCATCCCATCCCATCCTATTTAAATTCTATTTCTAATATTCTTCTATTCTATTCTATGTACCCGATGACTATTATTAACTTGTTGTACTGATGATTCTTGACTCTTGATGAATGTCTCTTTCTTTTATGACACGAGAAGCATTTGCACCAAGACAAATTTTTTGTGTGTTCCAATCCACTTTGCCAATAAAGAATTCTATTTTATTCTATTCAATTCTAATTTCTCTCTCTTCTCTTCTCTTCTCTTCTCTTCTCTTCTCTTCTCTTCTCTTCTCTTCTCTTCTTTTTTCTTCTCTTCTCTTCTCTTCCATTCCATTCTTATTCTATTCTATTCTAATTTCTATTCCTATTCTAATTTTCTATTCTATCTATTCTATTTCTTACGGTCGTGTTCATCCCATCCTATCCCATCCCATTCTATTAAATTCTATTCCTACAACTTTCTATCTATTCTGTTGTACCCTACGACTATCATTAAGTGTTGTCTTGATGATTCTTAACTCTTGACAAATGTATCTTTCTTTTATGTACACTGAAGTCTTTGCACCAAGACAGAATTCCTTGTGTGTCCAGTCCACACTTGCCCAATAAAAGGAATTCCATTCCATTCCAATTCTATTCTATTCGATCTATCTTCTATTCTCTATCTACTATTCTATTCTATTCTCTATTCTTCTCTTTCTATTCTCTTCTATTTCTTTCTATTCTCTACTCTATTCTCTACTCTACTCTTCTCTTCTATTCTCTTATCTTCTATTCATTCGCTGTCATTCTATTCTTTCTATTTCTATTCTATTCTATTCTATTCTATTCTTACCCTGTTCGCTCCATTCCTATCCCATCCCATTCTATTTAAATTTTTATTCTGTTGTACTCTATGACTATCATTAAGTGTTGCATCTGATTGATTCTTAACTCTTGAACAAATGTATTTTTTCTTTTCTGTCAATTGAGAACATTTGGCAGCAAAGGCAAATTCCTTGTGTGTCCAATCAGCACCTGGCAATAAAAAAATACTATTTTTCTATTTATATTTCTATTCTATTCTAAGCCATGGAGGCAGAGCAAGCAAAGAGGGGAGAAGATGAGCAGGCAGAGCCGAAGACTGGGGGAGACACTTTCCTTTCTCTCTTTTATGATAAGAGCTTTTATTAAAATTAAAAGAGCTCATAGAACGTGAGAACAATGTAAAAAGTGTGTGTGTGTGTGCGGGGGATATTAAAAGTGCAAAGGAGCAAAAATGGGAGAAGAAAGAAAAAACATCAAGGAAAAGGAAAAAGAGATGTTTGAAAAGAGCCAGTTTGGTCCAGTGGGAAAGGCCTTCAGGCTAGAAATGGGGCAAGTGAGTTCTAGTCCCGTTTTAGGCATGAAAGCCGGCTAGGTGACTTTGGGCCAATCCCCAGGAGACGGGAGTTCGAGTCCTGCCTTCGCATGAAGAGCGAGGAAGGCCCTTGGTGGCTCCCTTGTAAACTCTTGTTCATCACCATCAAGCAGGAAACAAAGTCCCCAGTTGAGGAACTGCCAAGGAAGAGGACCACTCCCACCAACACTGAGGGCAAGCCAGAGCAAAAGCCCCCTCCCTTCTCGCACTGATGATGTTACCTAGTCGGGGAATGAAATGTTTGCAAGAAAACAAACAAAGCTCAGAGAGCACCAAAGGACACCACACGGCTTCTCTCCTCCTCCTCCTCTTATTTCTTCTCCTCCTGCCCCTCCTCTTCTTCCTCTTCCTCCTCTTCCTCCCCTCCTCCCTCTCCAATCTCCACTCCCTCCCCAACACTGATAACATTCCCTAGTGGGTGGTAAATGTTTGCAAAGAAAACCACCCAGTGAGAGAGCATCAAGGAGCCCCAGTCTCCTTCTCTTCCCTTCCTCTTTTAGCACCATGACCCAGCCGGGTCACGAAACGTCTGCCATAAGAGCTGCCCTCGCCCAGAGGGGCCCTGCAGCTCCGGAAGGGCGGAGGTATTCCCAGCGGGGGGGGGCTTGGGTTGGGGTTCTGCCCAGCGACCGGCCTCCAGATGTGCGGCTGAGCTCGGCTGATGTTCTGGGTCAGGAGCTGTGCGCAAGCAGATGGGCCCAGGCTGGGTGGCCAAGGGGGAGGAAGGCGGCACTTCTTCCCCTCGGACACACACATACAAACACACCCAAACCACACACACACACACACACACATCATACAAGCACAGAACAACACATACACTAAACCACACACACAGCATACAAACACATCCAAAACCACACACACACAACAACACAAACCACACAGCATCAAACACACCCAAACCACACACACACACACACAGAGACATACAAACACACCCAAACCACACACAACACACACAACAAACCAACACCCAAACTAATACACAGACATACAACACACAACCACCACATACATAAACCACCATACACATACAGGCATACCAAATCACAGCCAAACCACAACACATACACACAAACCACCACACACAACACACACAAACAACTCACACAGCACGCATACAGGGACATACAATACACCCAAACCACATGCACCACCCAAACCACACACCAAACCATACACAGACATAGCACATCAAACCACACACACACCAACTACCCACATACATAAACCACAACACATACAACACCATACAAAACACACACACAACCACACATCATACTACAAACCACACACCGCAAACACACAACACAAACTACGCACACACACATCAGAGACTAAACAACACATACAACATACACACATACATACAGCAAACATAGCACACACACACACATGCAAACGCAACAAACAACACATCCAAGCACAACACAACCGCGCCGCCACCACAATCCAGCCGGCCACGCGCACTGTGTTCTTTTTGATCCTGTCTCCCAGATGCAGCGACCCCCCATTTCTCATCATATCAGAATCACTCGTGGTCTCTTCCTCGTCCGCCTGTTCCAGCCCCCGCTCGCAAAAACCAGCCTAACCAACTTCTTTCCCGTCTGGCTTGCAAAACCAAGAACCAAAACACAGATTATATTCACAATTCCCATTTCTATGAATACATAATGGATTAATTGCCCTCTCCATGGGAGGGAGGAATCTTAACATAACACCTCCGTCAGCCCGCAGCAATAATGTCTGAATTTGGACTTGTTAAATTATGGTTGCATCATGATTCTCTCTCCTCGCGCCCCCACCACATGGCTCTGCACCTCTAACATCTGCCAGGGCTGGCAGAAATTGCACAAAAATGCATTTTATTTTTTGGGGGGAGAGAGGAGGAGGGAGGGAGAGCAGAACCCTGTTGAAGTTTCATTTGCACACCAGCCTACTGCAGTTGTGTCGTGGGTGGGATGGGTGGGCTAGAAGGGGGGATGTGGGGGCCGAAAAGAGAGAGTAGGCCTTTTTTGCATTCAAGGGGAGGGTTTGGTTCCCAAACAGCTTTTCACCCCTCTCCCTTTCTTTAATCTTTCCTCCCCTGGCTATGTTTTAGCAGCAAGCTTCTGGCTTAAAAGCCCCGGATTTTCGTTAACAAACTTGGAATCCACTTTGAAACATCCATGTGGTCTCTCGTCCTTGGGGGCATCAAGGCAAGAGGAGACGGGGGGGGGTGAATGATGTGGGTCCTTATCAAATATACCCTTGCTTTTATCCTTGGCTCTCCCCTCTCCTGGAGTACACACGGAACGGAACAAACATAGGGAAGAATGAAATTAGGGATAGAATAGAAAGAAAGAAAAGAAAATAGAATAGAACAGAATAAATAAGAAATTAAGAAATAGAAAGAACAGGATAGAAATAGAAATAGAATAGAAAGAAAAAGAATTAGAAAATAAGAATAAACAGAATAGAATAAATAAGGGCCTAGTAATGTACTAGAAAGAAAAGAAAAACTAGAATAGAATAGAATAGAATATAAAAATAGGAATAGAACAGATAAATATGAATGAATAGAAAGAGAGAAAGAAAATAGAATGAACAGGATAGATAGAATAGAGAAGAATAGAATAGAATAGAATAGAAAGAAAAGAATGAGAAAATAGAAAGAAGAATAGAATAGAAGAAGGCGTAGAATAGAAAGAAAAGACTATGAAAATAGAATATGAACATAGAAATAAGAAAAAGAATAAGAACAGGATAGGATAGATAGGATAGAATAGAATAGAATATGAAAGAAAAGAATAGAAAATAAAAAGAAGAATAGAAATTACAGTAGAATGATGGAATGGAACGAATGGGAATAAGAATAGAATGAATAGAAATGAGAATTCGATATAAAAGAATGGAAGCGTAGAAGGAGAAGAAAGAAGAGAGAGAATGACTTTACATTTCAAGTTATTCTAAGATGGGGAAGGAAGGAAGGAAACCGCAAGCGTCCCTCTGGGCTGGGCTCGTCCGGCGTCGGGCCGCTCCAACCCTTTGCATGAATCCCTCCGCGCGAACTCTCTGGCCCATTCAAGCCCGCCGGCCCGAGAGCCCCCGCCACGTGTGGGAGAAGATAAAAGAATAGAGTCGAGTAAGAGGGGAAGGAGAGGAGCAGGAAAGATGTGGAGGCAGACAAAGGGA